>LPNX011039417.1:411087-477800 GCA_001517045.1 Pseudotsuga menziesii
GCTGGAACTCCACGACGGATCATTTTATCTCAATCCTCCATTCTTACACGTCGCTGACCACCAACACAAACCCTAAAGAAAAAACAATTGCTTGCTTGGCACGGCCGCATTCTATTTTTGTTACAAACCCTAAGGGTTATAATTTGACTCGTTAGGTACTCGATTAAACCCCATGTGTTCTAATTTGGCCGGTTGCGTCCTTGTTTCTTTTCTTCTTGAACCCTAGCAGGGTAGGCTCTTTCTTTAGAGCATTCTCTGGCTGGCTAGTTAACCCTAAAATGTGCACAAAAGCGAAATACCATGCCATGAAAGTTCCAGAGAAGTAGGTCAACAAAACAATTTCTTGCATTCCACGCACACGTGTCATATTCGTATTCAGATCCAATTAATTAAAGAGTCTTAGCTTTTACATTCGTGTCGGTCAATTTAGTCGCTGTTTCCTTAGCCAATAATTAACATTTTCCACGATGTTACATGGAAACTTACATATTCGGTTTTGCCAAACCATGGCCCTGCGACAATTTGTTTTTTCGACATCCAAACAAATTCAGGTAACGGAATCTACTGGTATGTGTCATGCGCTTCCCGTGTTTGCTTGATGATGAGGAACTAACAATTCCATAAAGTTGTCGCTGTTTCAATATCTCTGGGAGAACCAGATCAACGTCTGCTAATTCCATCAGTTACGATTCACAGCCATGCCATCCCTAGAAGAGCTCATTCCCTCAAAAGAAGACAGAGATTTTCAATCCTGTAAGTTTTGTGTAGAATTTGGGTGGAAAAATATGAACTAGAATCACAGAAAAATGTTGAAAGGTCAAATCGTAAAATGGCGACTATGTTCAAGAAGCCTTGAATTCTGTTGATTTCCTATTTATGCTAGTCTATAAAGAAACTTGCATATTTTTATAACATAAGTCAAGAATATTACTAGAAGTATGTAAGGAAGCTTGAATATGCTTGTTTTATGCTACATTGCAATAACCTATATCGTATTTAACTGGACATTTTTTAATTCATTTTTGTTTTAATTTCTTTCAATTTGTAATTATATTTGTTTTATCATATATTTTTATAGCAAAATTATCCTATTGCTATATATTTTCAATCTCTTCTTAGGAGGCAGGTACTAAGCAACTTTGTTGCTTATTCCACTTGTTTTATTTTAGATCATCACAATATAGACCTATGTGCAATTGTGTTAATGCAACCATATTGTTCACTCTACGCTAAGTTTAGTCTGCGTGTAGAGATGTATGTCGTGCACTTAGTTTTATGCTCTGTGCCCTATTTTAACTTACATGCTCAATATAAAGAATGTAGTTAGATTTAACATATCTTATTTACGTGCACTGGGAATTGTGAGTTATTTAGAGGTATATAAATCAAGACTAGGGCCGGTTCAATGGTCCATTGACTGCTCAATTATTTCACAAGGACAACTTGTGGTGTAGGTTTCAACATTTTTTTTTTCAGAGGAAAAAATACCAGTCTTTGTTATTCTATTGAATCAAAAGACATCATTTACATATCCATATGATGACTGATAAACAGGTCCATCTCATGCATGAAATAATGAACTATACAGAGCATCAAAAAAAGTCTGATCGTGGCAGACTTTCCTCATCATTCCTGAATAAATTAGGTCATAAATACTGATAATAATCTGAAGTGAACTTTAAACAAACATTTCAGAGCAAAAACAGGCTGGCAGAGAAGAACCAAACAAAATACCATGTAATACATCCTCAACTGCTGAATCATAAGCTGAAAGAATAGGGATCAGCTGTAACTAAAATAGATCAAGACTGCCTTGGTTAATAACCAAATCATCCAATGTTTCTGAAAAAGAAACAAATCCCAAATCCAAATGCAAAGCTTTTTTTGAAAGTTCATCTGCCAGCGAATTATGCTCTCGAAAAGTGTGTTTAAAGATCACCGAAGGGGCCAAATGAATCAAATGTCTAATATCGGAACACCAATGCATTAGAGATGGAACATCAAGTGCTGAAATTCCGTTGAGCCAAGAAATTATAACCATGGAATCACCAAAAATCATCTGTAAAGGAATTCCAATCATTAATCCAACTCTTAGAAGAGCCCAAACTGCCAATAATTATGCTCTGGTATTCGTGCTACTTCCACATCCCATAGAAAAACTGAAGAAGTGAGAGTCATTGATATAGATCACAAAACCTGCACCTACGATATTTTCCGCTGCAGCTCCATCAAAGAATCCACAAGGAAAGATTTTTAATGGAGCAGGACCATGATTACGGGATTTATGAGAAGCAATCGGCACAGGGTAAGAATGGGCCAATCCTTCAACCCTGGAAATCAACGCTGAGAAGGAAGGTTTTTTATTCTCAAATAAGCCATGATTCCGAAGAAGCCAGATTCCCCAGAGAATGAACAATGAAATGTATCTGAAAGGAGCAGATCGCACAGTGGTGGAGAACCAAAGGTCCAAAAAAGAATGGACAGAGTTAAAGACTGGGAAAGAGCACTTGAATTTACCCACAAAATAATTGAAAATACTAGCAGAGAAAGGACAGCAGAAAAATATATGATGAATGTCCTCCAGATTATCTTCACAATGAACACATCTACTAGGTCCCAAGTATCCTCTGCTTTGCAATTGATCCCAGGTTAAAATTTTTCCTCTAAGAATCAACCAAATAAAGCATTTTAATTTCAGGGGAATATTCAAAGTCCATAATATTTTCAGAATAGAATCATTAATCTCTGCACATATATCAGAAAATATGCATTTATATCCTTCAGCAGCAATAAGAGGTCCTGTATAATTATTATGAGACCATGAAATAGTATCAATTTGATTTTTGAGACGAATGTGGCCATATTCCAGTCCTCTAATATAATTGTCCCACGCAATTTTCCATTCACCAGTGAGATCAAGATCTTCAGAAGAGAACCAGTAACCAGTGGAAAAAGTGGTTTGGTTGTGAGATTGGGCAAGGGAGCTAATACCAAAGTCTTCTAAGTAATCCCTTAAATCACCTGGCAGAACGAAGGAAGAACCCATACCAATAAATGGATCTGCACCCAAACTGATGGATTCTCCATTTCCAACTTTCCATATGATCCCTCTGCCAATCCAGGATAAGGTAGAAATGAAACCCCTCCAAATAATTGAGACATTCCTAGTATTGAAATTATTATCCTTGAACCAAATATGGAGAGGTTTATTTTTCAGATATTTAACAGTAATGAGCTGATTCCAGATACCCTTGCTAATTAAAGCTAACCAAAAGCTTTTCATCCTCAAAGAAAAACTGAAGCTAGGAAGATGTTTAATTCCCCAGCCACCATGAGAAGTTGGGCGAGCCAAAAGATGCCAATCCACAAGGTGGAATTTTTTAGTCTTTGATGAAGAGCCCCATAGAAATGAAAAGATCAGCTTTCTGAGCTTGTCTAAAATAGAGGTTGGAATCAGAACCAAAGACATCCAATAAATTGGCATGCTTGATAAAACAGAACGAATGAGGACAAGTCTGCCTCCCATAGACAGAAATCTATTTGTCCAATGAGAAATTTTCTTTTCAAACTTTGATACCAACCAGAGCCAATCCTTTATTAAGTAACCTGATGGCTTAAGAAAGTAGCCAAGATAGCCAAACCCTTTTCGGATATCATCCACTCTGAAAGGAAGAATATCTGTAATTCTATGAATAGTCTCCATACTCAGATCATTATGGAGAAAACTGGATTTGTTCACATTAATACTCATACCCGAAGCCTCACAGAAAATATCAAGAATGGTTTTGAAGGCTAACCATTCCTCAAATGAACCCAAGCCAAATAAGATCACATCATCCACAAAAAGTAGATGTGTGAGAGAAAGATGATATGAAATTTTAATTCCTTTAATCTTCCCATTTCGTTTTGCATATTCAATCAATAGACTAAGCCCTTCAATGACCAGAATGAACAAAAGGGGGGATAGAGGGAACCCCTGTCTGATTCCCTGAGAGGCAGAAAAAAAGGGAGATGGAGAGCCATTAACAAGAACAGAAAAGTTGGCTGAAGAAACGCAACCCATTATCTAGTTTACCCCAACAAGGGGTACCCCGATCTGAATGAGAAGAAGATGGATGAAAGTCCAATTAACTCTGTCAAAAGCTTTAGATAAATCCAATTTAAGAATAAGAGCACTCCTTTTTCTGGAATTGACAGAATGAAGAGCCTCTTGAGAAATGGCTATGGGTTCAAGGATTTGGGGATTTTTTAAAAAACCGAATTGTTGAGGAGAAATAGCTTCATCAAGGAAGGGCTTAAGCCTCATAGTTGCAACTTTAGAAATGAGCTTATAACAGAGGTTACACAAGGAAATGGGGCGAAAGTCTGCAAAGGAGATAGGCAAATCAATCTTTGGAATGAGGGCCAGGAAAGCAGAGTTTAGAGCAGGTGACACTTTACCTGAAAGTCTGGAAGTTTCCACAAGAACAACAAGAAGAGGGCCCATAAGATCAAAAAAAGTCAAATAGAACTCAACCGGCCAACCATCCGGGCCAGGAGCTTTATCTTTTTTAAAGAGTTTTAAAGCCTTTTCAACTTCCAAGATTGTGATAGGTCTGGTAAAAGCTGATATCTTCTCTGAACTGATAAAAGATGGAAAGAGACGGATAACCTTGAGTTGAGCTTCCAGATTAGTCAAATGATCATCTTCGAACACGGTCTTAAAATTGCGAACACCAAGGTCTTTAAGACTTTTATCATCTGAAACCCAATTGCCCAAATCATCTTGAAGACTCCAAATTGCATTATGATTTTTGTGGGCTGAGGCCACAGCATGAAAATACTTAGTATTAGCATCCCCTTTTTGAGCCCAAGTAATTCTGCTTTGAAGTCTGGCAGAATTAATTTCATGATCAATCAGCGTTTGAAGATCATTCTTAAGAGAGTTCAATTTTTGTTGTTGACCCTGATTTAAAATCGCTGAATGAGAGGAGAGGAGAATAGTGTTTATTTCCTTCTCCAAAGCAACAGAATTGTCTTTCATCTTTAAAATTTCCACCTTAGTCCAAGACTTAACCTTCACCTTTAGAGTTTTAAGTCTATTATGGAAATCCTGCATAGCATCCAAGGAGGGGTTTGACAGAATACGGGACCACTCAGAATGAACCATCTGAATAAAATATTCATTGTCTAACCAAGATTGGTTAAACTTAAATGGATAGGCACAATGATTATGATGATCAGACCATTCAAGAACCACAGGGAAATGATCAGAAATCCCACATCTGTGAGCCCAAACTCGATACCTTTGCAGCAAGCTGACGAGCTGATCTGATAATAAAAATCTATCTAATATTTTTGAAATACCATCTTCCCCAATCCTTCCATTCCTCCAGGTAGGACCAGTGCAGGGAGAAGCCACATCCACTAAATGATGGTCAGAGAAAAGTTTAGAGAAAAAAGGACCCAAAGGTTCAGGATGCACTTTGGAGCCCCAGATCTCGGAGGCATTCAAAGTCAGATTAAGATCTCCAGCTAAAATAAGATTAGGAAGAGAGAGAAGACCACCCGAAGCCACAGCATTCCAGAAGGAATCCCGATTGAGGTAAGGACCATAGCAGTTTAAAATTGAGAGATTGAGGGAGGATCCCCGGATCGAAGCATTTAGCAGAATACCAGCAGCAGTATGAAAGGATTTGCATTTAATAATTTTCGGATTCCATCCAGAAAGAATGCCTCCAAAAAGACCATTAGAGCTAAGGGCACAAAACTCCCAGCCAGGGCTAAGTTTAGAAAAGGAAAATAAAGCAGGATAAGGACTAGTCATAGTTTCCTGAAAAAGAACTACATTAGGAGAGAGAGCTAACAACAAGTGTCGAAGGCTTTTTTGTTTGGCCAGACCCCCCAAGCCACGAACATTTAAAGACAGTATATGCATTAAGAACCCAATGAATCAGGGGTCGAAGCTCTAAGGACCCGATGAGAAGGAGAAGAGCGAGAATGCTCTGCTGCCTTTAATCTCTCAGATAGAGGAGTAAAGGGAGCCTGAACTGAATCAGATGAATCATAGGGGGATTTGAAGGCTTTTTCTTCCGCCTAATAGTGACATTCTCAAAACGAATTGAATCTAGAGGGAGAACCGATGGGGAAAGAGGCGTCTTATCTGAGAAAATACTTAAAGACTTATGCAAAGAAGGATCTGCAAAAGAAGGGGAAGAAGCAGGACTAAGAGAAGGCAACCCTAAAGAGTGAGGCCTAGTCTGGCCAGAAGCAGAAAGGGGAGGAAAATCGGCCTCAGAAAATAGAGGAACGGGGGGAACTACAATCGAAGGGATCGAAGTGGGAACAGAATTTGACAGGACATCATTAGAAACTCCAGAGAGAATAGGAGCTGAGGGAGGACAAAAAGTAATGGCTGAAGGAGAAGCATCCTATAACAAAGAATCAATCCTAGGAGGATCCAACAGGACGGGCTCCCTAGGAGGAATACTGGAAGGAATAGGGTCCGAAGGTAAAGAAGCTTTTCTGCTGCCAATCACTAAGTCAATCAAGGTCAGATCAACGTCTGACACTTCCCCAAATATAGAAAAAGCATTATTCAACTGGCCAGAAGAGGGGACATTTTGAACAGGAGTTGAGCAATCCTCTGAGGGCGAAATTAAAGGGGAATTAGCAAAGGAATCAGTCAAAGAGCGCTGAACAGGCCCATGACGAAAAGGATAGTCACGGTGCAAATGGCCTGTCTCTCAACACACACTGCATCTAAAGGGAATACCTTGAAAATCCAAACGTTGAATAAACAAACGCTCATGACAAAGAATCTCTACTTCAGCTGGAAGACCTTTAGTGATATCAAGTTCAACAAGAATTTTCACCTTCCTTTTATCATAGGAATTCATGAAATCATCCTCTAACACCACAAACCGACCTATAGTGTTACCAACCCCTTCCAATAGAGCTCGATTCCAGAGCGGGAAAGGAAGCCCTGGAAGAATTGCCCAAAGATGGCGCTTTTTTACTCTTTCTCTCACAGGATCGAAATTTACATGCCAACGAGCCATTACCCACTCTCCATAAGTGGCTTAGAACCTCAGAGGCATGTGATTCCTCTAGGAAGACAAAAATGATCCAGCCCCGAACCAACAAGCTGATAGTTGGGACATAGGACAGAAAAGGTTTCCAAAACTCAGAAGCCCAAGAGTACCAATATTTTTTATCCATGGAAACATATTCCATCCTGCCAATTAATGCACGACGACTCAGAGCTTCCACCCTGTCCAGATAGATATCCCGACCAACCACAGAGCGTAGTTTTCCTTCCATAGTTTTGTAAGCCTTAGCCTTTCTACGTCTCTGATAACGAGTAGAGACAAGGTCCACTCTTGGGTCGGGAGACCCATCATGGGTCTCCACCATCAGAAACAAGGAATACTTCCCAGAATACAGACCACAAAACAGAGAAAAACTCAATCAATAGAAGACCTTCCAAGTTCAATCCCCAGGCATATAGGAGTCAGAAAGAAAAGGGCTAAATCAAATGAACAAAACAGAGCCTCAGATATCAAAACCAGCATAGAGAGGAACAACCATAGATAATAAAAGACAGTTGATCCCAAAAAATGCCGAAATCAATCCAGCAAGCTAAGTCGGACCACTATTCAGACCAATATTCAGACCAAGACTTCAATCTAAATCAGACCATACAAGATCGATCCCCGGGCAAATAAGCAAACAAAAAATGAAAGATATCTAATAACTTTAAAGAGAATATCAGATATCAAAACCGGCACAGAATGGGTCTATCCAATATAAAAATAAACAGTCGAACCCCAAATAAGTCAAAAACAGTCCAGAATGCAAAGTCGGACCACCAACAGATACGAAACCTCAATCGATAGTAGGCCTATCAAGATCGGTTCCATAATCAAACCCGTCTCATATAGTATCATTCCACAAATAATTAAGACAGTCGAACCCCAGCATATACCAAATAATAACCAGAAATCCAAGACGTGGTCGATAACAGGTGCATCGAATCCCTCAAGCCTTTGGAAACGGTGAGGGATAATAAATAGACATCACAGATCAAAACAAAGCCATTACCAAGACTGGGACGATCATATAGAGTCAAAAAAGACAGCCGAAAAGGTAGGGTTAATCCTTAGCTAAAGACTGATCCGATAAGGAAAGATTAAACCTTCTTATATAAAACCAGAGATATAGGAACGGGGGACTAAAAACCAGGGGCGGAAAAGCCTAATCCTTCTGAAATAACTTTAAAGTACACTCGCAGATGGAATTGATAAAATTTTGAGAAAAATCAGACATCACAGATCCAAATAACTTTAAAGTATACTCACAGATGGAAATGATAAGATAATGGAGAAATCGGACATCACAGATCCAAATCCAAGTACGCGCGAAAAGAAGCAGAAATAGCCAAAGAATAAACCCCCCTTGAACTATTGAAACAGAGAGACGACAATCCAAGTGCGCAATCGCTAACAAAATCAAGACCAATCCACAACCAAAGCCTGACCGAAAGCAAGAAAAACACATAGCCGACAGGAAAATCCTTGGAGCGAAGAAAGAAAGGATAAAGGAAGGGTTAAGTCCTCATCAATAATCCTTGTCTTTTGGACAGGGCAGCCACAGCTCAAAATCCAGACCAAGAGGCAGCATAAAATACAACCGAAAGACCAACCGAAGTAAAAGAATCAAACCGAAGGAAGAAGGGTTATTACACAAGTAAAACCCTCATCATACCCTTTTGAATTTCGGACAGAGCGACCACATGGCAACGAAAAAGCACAGCCGAAAGACAAACACTGGTGAAAGAATCGAACTGTAGGAAGAAGGGTTATTACACAAGTTAAACCCTCATCATAACCCTACTGAATTTCGGACAGGACGGCCACAAAACGACGGAATCATAGATGGACGCAAAAACCAAGCCAATACCGACTGATAAAAAAATGAAATAACTTCCCACTTATTTTAACCGGTTGGTACTAGTCCTTGATTATGAGGAGGGACTCTAGTCGCCGGTAGCGGCCAAAACAGAAGCCATGCAATCCATCAAACCTCAGAAAAATTGGCTAATACCATAACTAAGCACTCCATCAAAACTAGAAAAACCCCAGAGGAAGGTTGACAAAACTTAGAAGCCCAGCCGCACATACCAAAACCCAAAACGCCAAACGAGACCAATACATTGACAGGAAAACTTATTAACAGAAGCCAAGACAAATAAGGGCCGGCAAATAAATACCGGTTAATGGAGAGGCCATAAGCATGAGGGCGTTCGAAGACCAGCGCCATCCTCCCTTAGCCTGGTTATTCCTACCTGTGACCTGAAAAAATACAAACCCTCCAGGTTTCAACATATTAAAGTAATGTGTCGGCTGACTTTTTAAACCTACATAAAAATTAATGTCCTATGTTTAAATCAAAAGCTTTATGTGAACCACAATAAAATTTACTTGGAAGGTTTATAGAGGCCTTTTATTTTTATTTATTTGCTTTATGTGAACTACAATATAATTGATTTGAAATGTAATTAGTATGTTTAAAAGATTGTCATATAAAATTGTAATATTTATTTATTTTAATAATAATAATGTTATTTTTAGTATAAGTTTATTGATAAACTAAAACAATAAAATTTATTTGGAAGGTAACGAGCATAGATCCAAATCCTCGACTCTATGAAGCGCCGAGAGGGATCAAATTTTTGGAGCTGTAAACCTCTTCTTAGAAGTATTGCACTCAACTATCATTTTTTGTGTGATTCAAACCAAAAGACACATCTTTTTATTTAAGGTTGATATATAATATTTTTATTATTAATATTTAATACTATTTATGACACACATAAAATTTTATATTATTTTTTATTTTGTTAGGAAATAACATTACAACATCTCCCCCATACATGGTTTTAGAACCATTTGCAAGGCCCTCCTAAAATCATGGGTTGTTTAGGAGGTCTTGCACATGGTCTTAAAACCATTTGCAAAGACCTCTTAAACCATGTACAATTAAATAAATAGTTATAAATAAGTATAATTAAATATAAGATGGTAGAATAAAGAGAATTGATTATAAATATATATATGACTAAGGCAATGCCTTGATTTCATAGTTAAAAAGTTTAGGTATATTAAATCGCTTGGCTTAATAATTTGGAAATTTGTAATTTTTATAGGGATGAATTGGGTAGGAATAAATAGTTAGCTAAGTTAAATTGATGATTTAAGTTAAAATAACTAAGTTAAGTTATTTTCAAAGATAATTAATTATGATAAAGCTAAAGCTAAAATGAGAATAAAACACTATTTAGTAAATAGTAATTTAATATTAAGAAAACTATGAAACTCAATATAATTATAAAAGAAATGCAAATTAATTATTTTAGAGCTAGGGTTTATCTTTACCATAATTAGTAAAGATAATTTTGTTTTAAGGAGGCGATTGTTCTTTTGGAAATTTGCTCACCGGGTGGTATCTCCACTGGAAATGTGCCAAGTAATAGATCTGGTATTAGGTATTAGATACTTTACATAACTTTACAAGATCTGCCCTATATGTTTTAATTTTAATGGGCCAAAAAAAATATCTACTTTTAATTAAATATACATCATAAGTAAATAGAAATAAATATTTATAGCCTACATTTACATGAGAAATGTTACATAAAGTTACAACATCTCCTTCATAATATGAAATCATAAGTAAATAGAAGTAAATATTTATAGCCGACATGTACATGAGGAACCTTACATAACTTTAACATCTCCCTCATAATCGGATCATAAGTAAATAGAAGTAAATATTTGTAGCTGACATTTACATGAGGAACGCTTCATAACGTTACAACATCTCCCTCATAATATTTATAGCCCTCATTTACATGAGGAACGTTACGTAACGTTACATTACAAGATCTCTTCCCCCATACTGGGCTGTAGAGCGCCTCTCGGCGCAATTATCGTGTTTAAAAGTTTTGGTCTATAGAATTGCAATATTTATTTATTTTAATAATAATACTATTTTTAGTATAGGGTTATGTAAAATAAATAATGCTATTTTTAGTATAGGTTTATTAGATAAACTAAAATGATAATTTTTTATGAATGTTTTCATAATTTGAAGTGTGTATGATTTAATAATAATTTATTAAATAAATATTATATTGGTTTATTGGATATAACTTTGGTGGTTAGGAGGAGTGATTGTTGCTCTTCCAACTTAAGTTTCATTCTTGTAAGTGACTCTTGTTTAGCCCATGATATGATACTAGACATAAATGACTGTTTGATTTTCTAGAAAAAGACATATTGACATATTTATAAGGATGCTTTGTTTTACCATTTTTTTTTCATAGAAAACTATATATACAGTACGGTGACATTGCCACCTCATGGCTCTTATTATTTTGTCATTGGTATGGATTGGTTTGGACAATCAATTTTTTTTTTAGACAAGAACAATTATATTTATAAAAAAAATGATGTAACCCATGATATAGAACCATAGAGTGCAGTGATGCCCTTAGGAAGCGACATTCATAAATCAAAATACTTCAATCCATACAGAGTTCGAATTGTTACAATTCAGAGTACTAAAGTAAGAAGAGGCTATTTGTGAGATAAATACTATGGATCATTTTGTGATTCCGCCATGGCGAGAAGAAGAACCTGTAACTGATGAATCCTCCAATTTCACCACCTTGAGTTCTAGCTTCTCAAACTTGATTTCCATATCCGTGAGCAATCCAGTCATTGCTTGTTTGGCATGGGTGATGGAATGGGTAATTTCCTTCCGCAACTGGACGATATCCCTACCAACTATTTCCAGACGACACCCACCCTCAGAATCCAACCTGTGCAGAAAGTGATTCATCCTTTTCACCTTCTTATTGATGTCCCGAATACCGGCCTCGACTGTTTAAACTAGAGCTAAAGACGGAGTGGATTCGAAAGACGTCTACATGGTGATGAGGGAAACCTGAAAACCAACAATCTTTGCAATTCCTTTGAATCTGCAAATAAACTAGAGCTGAGGAACACATGCTATGCCACCACCCTGCTTATGAACGCATCCAACCTTCGTAATCATTTCACTAGGAGTTGCAAGACAGAATGTCACAGGCATCGCATGCTGAGGATGGGACATGGTGCAAGCGAAGTGTTGTTTACACACCATGGATGAGACTGAGAACAAAACCATACGTCCACTTATAGCCTTGGATCGTGCTACATGCGTGAACCCACGCGCCAGCAGCTGAAGTCGGACTGTGCCACGAGTTGAGGAATTCATTACTAGGCTCCACGTGGTGAGGGATTGGTGTAGGCCCATAAAACCACAATCCAACGTTCTATGAGATTTGGAAATACGTGCTAGTGCCATTTATCACTAGAGTTCCTTTGTCAAGGATAGAGGCAAAATTCGCAGCCTGGTCCACTTTGCAGTTGAACTTCCTTAAGACATGGAAGGAATCGATTTTTTCAAAAGAGTTGGCGAGGCTTTGGATTTTCTTGATCAGCTATTGGATCTGCAATTGAGAGGGGAGGGAATTGACCGAGAGAGATTGGATGATTAGCCATGAGTCTCCGACCACTGTAATTTCATCGATACCTTGATATCAAGATTGATGAAGGCCTTTCCAGAGGGCTAGAGCTTCTGCAACGTTGTTTGTTTCATGTCCTATGCCCTAAGAGTAAGTCGTTTCCTGATTTTCGTCAGGGGTAGTGAGAACCCCTCCCCCCCTGCCGCCCCTGGTTTGGACAATCAATATTAACAACACGTAAAGTGTATTTTGTAAGTCATGTATGGTTGAGAATCTTTATATTGATTATTCACTTGTAATTAATTCTATAGTCGACAAATGATGCATGTTTCAAGATTGGTTATAATATAAACTAGACCAAGTCCTCCATCCTATGAACTACGATTGTTGTTATAATCATATGATTGGTGATTATTGCTAAATTTAGAAGGGGAAACTCTAGTTTTTTTATGGTCCTAACAAAATTATAATAATGGAAGAATATATGAGAGATATTGTATGAAGGGAATGTTATGATAGAGAAAGAGGTGTCATCTTAGTCTATGCTTGAAAAATAAAGATACCACACAAGTAGGTGTATTGAAAAGTACCCAAGAGGTATGATCAATGTGTATTGGGGTTTAAACACTTAATAACACAAATTTAAACATTTCAATTTATAGGATAAGGCAAAACATGTTTAGATAAATATTGCTATAAATCAACATAGATCCATTTAAAAGGATCTACAAAGCGTCCAAAGGGATCAAATCTCTCGAGGTACAAACACTTCCTCTAATTTGGTTTTAATTTTATCTAACTTTGTTTACCTATATATTTGAGTTGCAAACCCTTCCTCTAATATGGTTTAATTTTATCTAATTTGTGTAGTTTTGTATATATGCCATTGTAAATGTTTTAAATCTAATTTTAGCGTGCATGTCTTTTTTATATGATTTTATTAATTTTTAAAAGCACACATGTCAGGATGAACAAAGAGGGAGTTACACATTCCCCTACTAGGTCGTAGACTATGCCTCTTGAGACAAAAAAGTCTCCATAAATGATCATAATAAAGTATTTTGCATTGAAAACATAGTAGAAAAAAAACACCTTTAGTTAGTAATAATCATGTGATAAGGTAAAGTGAAATTAAGGATAGTTAATTGATAGTTAAATTAAAAGTCTATCAGTCACCCAACAAGTTTGGTATGTTGGAGAGTTGGTTTTGATAAATATAAAAGGCGCCCCCCTCTCCCTTATGGTCGAGCGTGCTTTCACTTCCAAATGCATGTTTTTATAAAGGTGAACCCTTGTTATGAGGGGATTGGAGTAATAGCCCTCCCATCCATCGGGGTCTCGAATTCCACATTTTACTTTGGGGAACTTGGTGATTTAGAGCACCCTCTCCTTAAGTAAAATAGGAAAATTATGCCCTCAAGTTGGTATGGTCCGTTTGATCCAAAAAAACTTCTCATATGAATAAGGAGGAGTGGATTGAGTGGCTACTCTCCATTGGAAACCACTCATAAATTACATTCTTACTATTACTTTACTGGCGAACAGATGGCTGGTCTTCGTATTTGTTGAGGAAAAGGATGCTACTCTCGTTCTGGGATTCCTGTGGACCATTGAGAAAGGGTCTCTGGTCTTGAGCCATTATCACACTAGCTTTGATCCTCTCCGAGAGAGGGCTGTTAAAAGACACCTCTAGGTCCTGCTACTTATCCTTCCTTTCCCTCTCTGGAACAAGGATTTCCTAATAGGTCTTGCTAACTCCCTAGGGCAATTTGTAGCGGTATAAAAAGACTTTCATTTTCTTTTTGTTAAGCGCATGGCCAGGGTTTTAGTTGATTTGGATGTCTCAAAAGGCCTACTTGTTGAGATTGATATTGTCTGTAACGATATTGGCATTCCTCAAAGAGTGGATTATTTGAATGTGCCCTTTAGATGTAGCTACTTCCACGCTACTGGACATCTCAAGAATACCTGCACCTCTTTACTTCATGGTCTTCCTCGCTCCAATGGTTTTGAATCCTTTGATCAACCCTCCTATGATCTCCCCCCTGTTGAAGACATCTCTACTCCGTCTCCTGCTGGTGTGTATGGATCCTCATCTCCTACACTGTATGATGACTTGACGAAAGGTGAACTTTTATATATTGAAGATGTGGAGAATTGCTCCAGATTGAGTATGCCCCCTTGCTCTTCAGACTCTCAGAAGTTTTGTCCTACCTTGCCAAGCCCCTCTACCCCCCAATTCGCTCCTTCCCGACCTCCCCTGCACACTGTCTCTTTGCCTCCTTTGGCTCCTATTGATCCTGTGATCTCCCCCCCAGCTGAAGACATCTCTACCCTATCTCTTGTTGGTGTGCATGGATCCTCGTCTCCTACACTGTATGATGACTTGAATAAAAGTGAAATTTTATATATTGAAGTTGGAGAATTGCTCTAGATTGACTATCCTCCCTTGCTCTTCAGACTCTCAGAAGCTTCGTCCTACCTTTCCAAACCGCCCTTCCCCCCAATTTTCTCCTTCCCCGCCTCCCCTGCACACTGTCTCTTTGCCTCCTTTGGCTCCCATTGATCCTTTACCCTTGTCGACTTCAGATACTCCTCCTCTGTTCACTTTGGAGGATTTCCCTCCCCTCCCGAGAACCTCTTCTAAACCTATTGAACCTTTATTACCTAGTCCTAGTGACTCCACATCCTTTATGGATCCCTCTCTTCTCAAGTCCCTCTCCATTTTCTCAAATAAGTCTCCCCTCTCACGTTCCACTCTTCCCTTAGATTCCATTAGATTCGAAAATGTTACTATTCAAAAATCCAGGAAAGTCAAACCTTCTCCTTCTTCTTTTGGAGATCTAGGAGCCTCTGGTCTTTACACTCCCCTCTCTATCAGAATCAAGGCAGCATCCAGATCCCCCAATCTATCCTCTCCCTGGGCACTTAGAGCATTGTCACATGTTGAACATGTTTCCCCATGAAGATTCTCACCATGAATATTCGTGGGTTTTGGGGGCTTACCAAACAAAAAACCCTCAAGTCTTTGTTCTTGTCTATAAATCTTGACATAATATTAATTCAGAAAACTATGTGTGACCATTACCATGCTCTTTGTCTTTTCTACAAGATCAATCCTGGTTGGGAATTTTCTGCCATTGACTCTTCGGGCCACTCTAGGGGTCTTCTGACTAGTTGGAACCCTCTGCTTACTCATTGTAAATCCTTTATATCCTATGCGGGTATTCTAGTTAAAGCTAGGTTTAAAGGTATTGACTATGTTTTCTCTATCCTCAATTGCTACAACCCTTTCTCAAACAGAGATCACTTTTGGAATAATGTCTTAGCGGGGGGCATCTTTGATCTTCCTAATCTCTTAATTGCTGGGGATTTGAACGTCACTATCTCAGATGCTGAAATTTGGGGCCATAAAGCACGCATTGACTTACTAGCTCTATTTTTCTCACAGCTTCTGACCAATACCAATATGGTTAATCTTGACCCACACTCTCCTGGCCTTACATGGAGAAATGGTTGTATCAGCTTAGAGGGTATTAGCAAAATACTAGATATATTCCTTGCCTCAGGTCATCTTCTCCCTTCTCTCAACTGCTACAGAACTTGGTCCCATCCCTCTGCAGTCTCTTACCACTAACCTGTTTCTCTGGAGTGGAAGGTCCTACCTTCCTCTCACCTTTACCCTTTTAAGTTCAATTGGGCCTGGCTTCAGGATAAGGACTTTCCTGCAATTGTAAACACTTCTTGGGCCTCCGATACACATCTTTCGGTCCATGATTCTATGTCCATTCTCAACCTTAAACTCAAAAGGCTCAAAAGTACAGTTAAGGATTGGGGAAAAACAAGCTACTAGACAGTAATAAAGAGATATCAGACATTGATCTGGAGATCCAATCTCTCCTTTCTACTCGACCCTCTGGCATACTCACTGATGGTGAAGCAACACAATTGTCTCTTCTGAAATACATAAAAGAAAATGTTTTGGCTCATGAGGTCTTAATCGGGAAAATCAAAAGTAGAACCAATTTTAGTGAAGGTTATGCAAATACAAAGTTCTTCCATAGTTATGATTCAACTAGAAGGAACACTTAAGCTATTTGGGATCTTTAGAATAAGGCTGGTGATCTAGTTGAAGATGAGGCCCATCTCAAATAGTTGGGTGAATTACACTTCTCATAACTTTTTAAAGATGATGGTAATACAAATATTGTTGATCAACTTAAAATCATCAACCTCTTTCCCTCCTTTGTATAAGAGGATGAAGCAGGTATTTTCCTCTCTGAGATCACTCTATCTGAAATTGAAGGAGCATTAAAAGGATTAAAAAAGGATAAAGCCCCGGTCCAGATGGATGGTCGGTGGAATTCTCTCTGTGGTTCTTTGACCTGGTAGGTATTGGGGAGGGTCAACAAATCCATCAATGCTACATTTCTTACCCTCATCCCTAAGTGTGAAAAGTCTCAAACATTTGCTCATTTTTGCCCTGTATCACTCTGCAACTTGGTCTACAAGCTCATCTCAAATATTGCAGCGGTCTGCTTGAAGCCATTTTTAGATAAGGCCATCTCTACTCAACAATATGGTTTTCTCCATAATAGACATATCATTGAGCCTGTTGGAATCACTCAGGAAATACTTCACTCTATAAAAAAAATAAACAACAGGTTTTGGTTCTCAGGTTGGATCTTGTCAAAGCCTTTGGTCGTGTAAATTGGAATTTCTTAAGAATGGCCCTCCTGCAAATTGGAATACCTATTGATGGGGTCAACTAGATCATGGGCTATGTTTGCTCCTTTAACTTCACAATTCTTTTCAACGACACTCCATCAAATTTCTTCCAGGTTTCACGAGGTATATGACATGGATGCCCTCTATCCCCTCTCCCTTTTATTCTTGTGATTGAAAGTTTAAGTCTTATTATTGTTGATGCTAAGAGAAGAGGTAAAATCCATGGGATCAAAGTATCCTCCAGCTTTCCTATAACGCACCTCCTCATTGTTGCCGATGTTATCTGATTTGGGATGGGGATACTTGAAGAATGGTGGGGGTATAAGGAAATATTGGATCTCTTTTGTTCAATTATAGGTATGAACATCAGTTTAGAGAATTCGTCCTTTCTTTACAATGAAGTGAATGTTGAAACAAGGGACCATATAGCCTCCATCTTTCCATACAAAATGGACCCTCTCATATCAGGGTTTTAGTACCTTGGGTATCATCTCAAACCCCTGGGCTATTTCACTAATGACTGGAGGTGGATCATTAAAAGCTTTGAAAAAAGAACGAATAATTGGGCTTTCAGACTATTATCTCTTGGTGGTAGACTGATCCTTGTTAGGTCTGTTCTCACTAGGTTAGCTATCTATTGGTTTTCTTTAGCGCGGTTCCCAAAATCTATTCTAAATTGTCTTAGATGCTACATTTTTACCTTTCTCTAGGGATATGTTGGTGGCAAGCATAAGATGCACTTAGTGGAGTGGTTCTCAATCTCCAAGCCTCGTGAATATGGCGGTTGGAACATAAAGAACTTGGATTGGTTCAGTATGTCTCTCAAAATTAAAAGCTTGTTGATGGTCCTTAATGGATGATTGGCTTCGCCAATAAAGTTTCACTATTCAAGGTACTTCTTACTTCTGGAACGGCTTCATCAGAACTCTTTCCTAGATGTCTATTCAACTGGGATGGAAGGTTGGAAATGGAAAAAATGTTACACTGAGTATAGATCCTATTGTAGTTTTAAACTCCTCCTTTGTTCTCTCTGAGGGCTTCATGGATTATCTTTGTGACTTTGGCATTTCTACTATCAATCAGGCCCGTAACCTAGGAGTTGGTACCAACTCCCAAACATACTGGTTATCTACAATGGACTTGGATTTTGGAGGAAATTGGAAGGAAGAATGGACTTATTATATCAAAGGCTTATCTCATGTATGTGTCATATTAAAGGACGCTAATGATACATTGTCATGGTTGTACAACAAATCTACATGAGTTGTTTTTGCCAAGTTGGCTTATGAACATATTATTTCCTCCTTGCCGCGTTTATCTTTTGTTAGTTTACATTCTCGTATTTGGTCCTATATTATGCCTCTAAAGTTGAAATGCTTTACTTGGATTTGTATGGAAAATCACATCAACACATGGGATAATTTGTTTAAAAAAAGGATGGGCTGGGCCCAATAGATGTTGTCTCTATAGAAATCGTGAGGAATCAATAAATCACCTATTTGTTGGTTTCTCCTTCACTCGGGAAATCTTAAACATACTAAGTAGGCATTTACACATACTTTTGCATTGGAATGATCCATCTTTTCTGAACAATATAGAAAATTGGTTCAAAAGGGAACATGAACTTCTCTACCTTCCTTTTTTCTTCATTTGGAATCTGTGGAACACCAGGAAATCTTACATGTTCGAGGACAAACTTCCTGACAAGATCCTCCTCTTCTACATAATTATGAACTAATTTCACACTTATCCTGTGAACTATAATAGGAAATCAAAACGCATAACTGTTGGGAATGCTCCAATCATAACCTATCCATCAGGTTACTTCGATGGGGCTGCAACAAACAAGATGGGAGGACATGGTATCTATCTATCGATTAGCCAAGATCACTTTTTCTACATCAAAATGGGATGTGGGATCAACACTAACACCATATCATAATTACTTGCACTATGGGATCTTCTGTACTTTTCCAAAGAATTAGGCATCCCCACACTTCATGTCTTTGCGGACTCATCAGTTATCATTAACTGGGTCAAAGATAAGGCATCTCTCTCTGCCCTCGATTTGGATGGCTGGTGTTTAAGCATTTTGGAGTTGAAGGCTTTCTTTCTCTCTTTAGACTTCCAACATGTCTATAGAGAACACAATAAGAGGGCATATAGTTTATCCAAGGAAGTGCTCTGTATGGCTAATGGCCTTCTCTCCTTCTCTAAATTCTATGAAGGAATTGCTATTCGTGAAGTCAAGCTTCAACTCTACTAAAGCAAGCTTATACCTCCTACTCTTCAACCTTTGGGTTGCATTTTCATGAGTTTGGATGGTTGAGTCTTTTTTCATCCTTTGGATGTACTAAGGTTAACATTGTTACTAAGGAATCTTTATGTTTTCTCTTTAGACTTGCATGGATAGCCTTCAATATTTAAGTTTGGCTCAGTTTACATCCTTTGAGCTCTCAGATCGGATCTCTCTGTTTACTGTATTAGTCTAGCACCTCATATTGCCTTTTGTTGATCTGATATGATACTGTTATTTTTGCGCTGTAAAAGTTACCTTTGATTCTACTAATGAATATCAATGAATGACTATTTTCCTTTTGGAAAAAATGTGCATGCTTGTATAAAAGAGATATTTGGAATTGTTAAAAAGTAAAATGTATTTCTAAAATTAAAGATATGGCAATATGGTTTATGTGGTTCTTTTTATAATCATGATAAAGTATTTTGCATTTACTAGTTTGGTTAAAGATAATAGTGTGATAATTAAAGCCAATACATTAACGAATAGCTATAATTAGAATGGTTAGAAAGAAAAATAAATTTTAAAGATATGGTGAAAAGCCAAACACTATTGAAGTTACATATATTTGGAATTGTAAGAAAGTAAAATATATTTTTAAAATTAAAATTATGATATGGTTTTATAATTTAAGAAGTCAAAAGAAAAACACCATATTACATGTATTTTTTATGTCCTCGAAGGGGAACATATATAGATACTTCAGTTGCATTAATCTGTCCACGTCGGATTTTAATTTTTGCAGCTTGCAAATGTACAAGCTTAAGTTTAAAACAAATATTAAAACAATTTTTCGTGTTTGTAATTTTGGAAAAATATGATTGGTTAAGAATGCATGACGTCATGCCTAAAAATTTGCTTCCCAAGCATCGACAATGACATTAGGTCATGCAAAGTACTGTCACATTTACGGCTTCATGAATGTGGTGGACCTTTTGTCCCCGATAGGGACATATATGAATAAAGCAGGTGGATTCGTTTGATGTGTATAGGTTTGATTTTTTATATTTTTCAAATGTTAACTTTTAAGTTAAAAAAATTATTAATATAAATTGTTTTAATATTACAAATTTGTTGAATTATGATTGGCCAAAAAGATGATTATGTAAGCCTAGGGAATCCCTCCTCGGGCGTTGGCGGAGAGACCCGCGTCATCATCCTTTGGTTATTGTTAGGAAACACATGTCATTTTTGGTTCTATCAGTTGGTACTCGTACAGGTGTTGTGTTTACCCTCATCTTAAATTTCAATGGAAGTTATGCATTTGCTCGAGCCGGTTGAAGCTATGGAATTATAGGAGTTGGTATGGGTGTCTGCTCATCTTAAATATGCGTTGACTTTGGTGAGGTTTCTAGAAGAAGCTACCCATTACGTTCAATTATCATTTCATTGGAAACTTTCGGGATTTATTCAAATTCACTGATCCAATAGAGAGCGGAGAATATCAAGAGCACAACAAAGAATATCAACAACGCATAAGAACTGGTTCAACAGATGCAATATATGTTTGTGAGAGTAATGAAGGTCGAAGCCCAAGTGGTCTTTATGTTAAGATTACACTGGATGAGCACAGTGTTCGAACCAATGATGTCATATCCAAAAACTCCTTAATGGAAAGAGGTGTTTGCCATAGGCCTGAAAAATATAGATGCCTGGACCAGCGACGTCATACCCAACAATTCCTTGAATCCCAAATGGAAAGAGGTGCTCACCATAGGCGTAAAAAATATGGATGCCCCAACCTTGGAAATCCACCTGAAAATCGAAGATTCAACAAATGTCGGTGATGGATTTTTAGGCATGCTATCATTCTAAGTGTAAGAAATCCCCACGATAGGACACCTTGACAGTCCATTGTTGTCTCACTGGTATAGATTGGAAGACGATCAAGAGCAAGTAAACATCAAAAGAGACACCATGCTAAGCATATGTCTTGGGACATGGGCCAATGAAGCATTTCAAGAAGTAATGCAAAATTGCTCAGGTGGGTTCTTGTGTTCCAATGTATACCTTTCTCCCAAGCTCTAGTGTATGAGGCTAGACGTAGTCAAAGGTCGAGAGCTCATGGTTTCAGAAAAATGGGCCCTACCTAATATTTTCGTTAAGACATAGCTAGGATTTCAGATTAGAATGATGAGAATCTTCATGAACCGGAGTTCTTGGATCCCTTTCTGGAATCAATATTTGCCTTTTGTTGCAGTGGATCCCTTCGAGGATGTTTTGTTATTTAGCGTGGTGAATGGAGCTATAAAAGAGGCCTAGAGCATGGGAAGGGATAAAGTTTCACTAAATTCAATTGACAAATGGTTGGAGCATAAGTTCATGAGCTACGTGTGGCTAGATTTGGACGACAATAAAAATAGAATTCAAAGGAAGGCTTCATATTTGCTTGTGTTTTGATGGAGGTTACCATGTTTTGGATGAGGATGTGCACCTGACGAGCAATTTACAACCCAGACACAAAGAGCCATGCGATCCCAATCAGACACAAGTTTTTTTTGGTAACACCAAGAGATTTCTTATCTGTTTTTTTGTTCTTTTAACAGGATGGGTTTTTTACAATGAATGTCAAAATTATCTGAGTTTTATACAACTTCAACTTTTTGGATTCACCTCCATACTGAATTTTTTCAGCTTCTTCCTTTCAATTTGCATTATTTGGCCTTTCTTCTTTCTAGTATTACGTAGGGCATAGAACATATCCAAAACTTGGTATGTGTAAACAAACATATATCATGATTTTCATATTCTAGCCAAATTAGAGGCTTCCTTGTTCCAAATCAACCATAGGATGCATAGATTCCACATAGTTGGCTTTTCTTATTTTACAATTGCATGAAAAATAGGAATGGAATTTGTACATAGGAAGTTTTGGCAATATTTCATGGTATTAATGAACTATAGATTGTAATGATGGTTCTTATGGTGCTTTTGTCACGGGCTTGTTGTATACTGCAATTGGATGATACCTTTTGATGTATACTCTAGTATGTTTATCCATTTGCACCGAAAGGGTTATGTAGTGTTTGGTTATGTATTGTTTGTGTTGGAAACAATGGCTTCATGAATATGCTTAGTAGTCCATAAACACAAAATAAATTAGACATGCTTCTTAGACTCCTGATGAGAATCTATTCACCTAAACAAGAAAATGTATTGTGGTTAGAGACCTTGAGAAGATAGGATAATTACTAGACATTGCAGATCTATACTTTGCAAATTTTTAGGCTAAATCCATGTTTATTTATGACAGTTCATTGAGATTTTGTTGTTCTCAACAATCATATATTATCTTCTTTTGTTGTACTTTATTGCACTGAATTTGGTTCTTTGAACTTTGGTATATATTTTGGCTCATGTTACTATACTGAGATTTATGTGGAACTATTGCTTTATAAGCTTGTAGTAATTTTTCTAAATTCAATCCTAAAAGAAAAGTTTTGGTCATCTTGGTTCCCTTGCAAAATTTGGTGGTCTATTTGATATCAAATTTTATTATTATAAAAATTAGAATTGTTTTTTTTTGTAGCCATTGCACCAGAATTTTCGCATAAAGAAGAATCTGGCTAAGAAGATGAGGCAGAACAAACCTCTTCCTCACTAGATTGGGATGAGGACTGTAAGTTGTTTTTTTCCCTAATTTCTAGTTAATGGTTATTTGGATTTTTTATTTTAGATCTTGTTTTTACTCCATTGTTTGTTTATGGCTAATGTTTAAATGCTATTTCACTACAAGTACGATGGCAAGCGCAAGCATTAGTGTAGAACAAAACTTGGTCTATATGTAGGAACAATATATGTTATTTGAGTTTTATTTGGAAGAGATGTATCTGGATACTATAGAAGAGTTTTTTTCCATTTGGGTTGTCAAGAGTGCCATTTAAAAGTTTTTGACACAAATTTTATTACACTGGGATTCCATATTTTGATTGGATTATATAAAGCTCAGGAGAAGATTATGATTCCCCTTTAATGATTTGTTATTGTTGTATGATCTTTTGCTCAACATGTACACGATTATTTTGAAACCTAGATACATAGGGTTAAATTACCATTACTATATTCCATTTAATGTTACACTATACTCTATGGATTCTATATCCAATTATCAATCTCTTAATACGATGGCATACCATATTTTATTTGTTCTTTTACTCTATCATTCCATGGTAATCTTGGTAAAAGCTAGTATATTTAACGTGTTTGATTTCATTATTCTGATTATCAATTCAAATAGATATCTCCCAGACATAAATTATGCCCTTGACATAGAAAACAGTTGAAGAAAACACTAAACTGTTTGTTTGAAATGTGTCCTTTGTAGTAGATATTTTGTAATTGCCTTACATTATTCCAAACTCTAAAAATGTTTGTCTTGATTGTTGGTTGTCTTCAGTTTGTTTATGTTGAGAACAAACTTTTGCATTGTAAATGAGTCTCACTATCTGTATGGAATTACATACTTCTTCTTGTTGTGCTTTTCAATCTAATAACTTTATTATCATATTACACGTTCTTTTAACTCCTTTTTAACTGTTCACAAATAAATTTGATGATTATCATGTTTGAGTGCAAAACCTTGATATTTGAATTCCTAGTTGTTGCGAACATTTTTCAATAAATGATTGCAAGTGGATTCGGGTTGGTACCATTGTGGACATCATGAGTACTAAATGGACCGAGTTGTATACTTGGGAGGTTTGTGATCCCTGCACGGTCTTCACATCCATCTTGTTTGCATTTATGATTAAAGTATACAATTTAATTTTCTAGTTTTGTTCTTAATATTTAATTCTTGACATTAGACTGTTTGTGTTTGTATTATTAGTAGTAACTTTCTTTTTAGTTTACATTGTTTTTATTATAGGTATTGTCTTATAGCAAGATCTATTAGCAATATCGGGGACATTGCCACCTCTTGGCTCTTGTCTTAAATAAGAAAAGGCTTAAATTCAAAAAATTAGACTCAAAGTAAGATCTTTTCAAGGTAAACCATTTTTATTTATTTATTTTAGGGTAATCCATTTTTTTAAATATAGGGTATGTGACTTTGTGAATATTGTGATAATATAGTGTGCTTTACTCTCTTTTTTAAATCAAAGCATAGGTTATGGGTTTTGACCTTAGTATTCTTCATTTTATGTTTTCTTTTCAAAAAATATTTCACAATAATATTAATATTACTACCATCTTCTAAAATTGTGAGATTTTTTTCCCGAAAAAAAGATCACAATTTCAATTATATTAACTCAAAGGCCATATTGTTCATTGGCTATGGTAACCTTACATGGATAATTGTAGTCAGAAAGCTTGTATCAATTGTATATTGTAATGTATAACTTCAATACTCTATCATGTACAAAATTCATAAATAAACATGAAATTGTACATATATTATCATCCTATAACATCACTATAAAGTAAGTGCCTCCCAAAACACCCATATATAATGGCCAACATCTTATAAAAGTGGATGTCCTGGATCAATCTCTTTACTGGTGTCTTTGTTGATTTCCCAAACAGTATAAGGTCTTTCAGTTAGCAACAATTCATATTTAGAGAGTTGGTTGGTAAGCCGGTTCCTTTCACGGTATATATGCTTAAATGTAATCGCCTAGAAAAGATTGATAATCCTGCATGTTTCTTCATATATAGGTAGGAGATATATGTTATTTGGAGGATTTTGATGAGCTAACCAATCAATCCCAATGAGAGAGTCACCAAATACTTGTAATTTATGACAACCATTATAAGATGCAAGCTTTAAAACCATAAGAACTGCATTAAGCTCAGCCTTGTTGTTGGATGCAGTTCCAATACATGCTGAGAATTTGAAGTAATGGATTTCACAAAGATATAAAAGGCCTCCGGTGGCACCAATGCAAGGCTTACCTTGAGTGGCCTCGTTAAAAAAGCACCATGGAGTTGATGGATCAATATGAAAATCCAGTTGAATCCTACCGGGTCTAGCCCTTTGATTATGAGGGAAATACTAGAGAATAGCAAGACTTTTAGCAACAAATACTATGGTGGGATAAAAATGTCCTGGAAGATTTTCTTATTATGAGCTAACCATGTTCCCCATATGAGAAACAATGGTAAAGTTCGATAGTCCATATAAGATGAATTAAAAATCCATTCCTTGAGAATAACTTCCAAGTTATGCCCTTCCCAAACAAAATATATTCTAGTGACCACAGAAGCATACTCCCACATTTCAACAAAGTATGGAAGTTAATGAATAAATGATCAATATAATCACCCTCACTATGTCGCAATGAGCATCTATTAGGACCAATACCCTTGAACTTAAAAAGGTGGTTTCAAACAAGGATTTTTCCAACTAGTGTAAGTCATAAGAACATGATGTTCTTAAGTTGACAATTTATGTTCCAAATGGTTGTCAGCCACCATGTTGGTTTAGAAAGATCTTATTTAGCCTTGATGATTTGATAGCCTAGCCTGGGTTTATAATGGCCTCCATATGGGCTTTTGGTCCAAATTATGAATCCTCTTTATTGTCCAGATAGATCTTGCATTCTTTCAAGGATCTGGTGTACCTGTTCCAAATAAGAGTCACCTCCCATGTGAAACCAATGTGTTCAGTAGAATTCCATTCTGTATGTATAGAAGAAGTTTGTGCATGGAATAAATAAATATATTTTATGGGAGATCCGATCTAGTATTGTATGTGCATGGAATAAATATATTTTTGGTGTATCACTTTTGTCCATAGCCCATGCCAAATGATAGTCCTCCATATGCCTTTGATAGTAAGTTCTTTAGAGAAACAATGGTGATGTTTAAGCCCCCATCCGCCAAGGTCCTTTGGAAATGTAATTTTATCCCATGAAATCCGTGGGAAGGGTTTCGATTCTTTGTCTTTCCTCCATAGAAAACCAAATTTGAGCTTATGTATACTGTCCATGGAACCACGTGGGACATGAGCAATAATGATCCAATATACATGAATTCCCTCAAGGACAAATTTCAGAAGGGTGAGTCTACCAACACGGGATAACCAATGGTTACACCAATGATTCTGTTTTTTCTCTACTCTACAGATCAACTAGCTCCAATATTTTTTGACATAATCATTGAGTTTGATAAGAAAACCCAGGTAATGAATCCCCTGTTATAGATCACAAATATCAAATTTGAATATGTTGTTGATCCATTCAAGGACGCACGCTCATGATTCATTGAGGATAGAGTATATTTTCACAGGTTGCATTCCATACCTGTAGCTACTTGGAATAAATCAATGATGGCTTTCAACTTGTTTATCTCCCTTTTGGATTCATCAGAGAAGAGGAGAATGCCATCTACAAACAATAAGTGAGTGATGTATACATCTCCACCAAAATGATATCCCCTGAGAGTGCCATTCGATTTGGTCTGGGAGATTAACTTGCTTAAATCTTCCATAATGAGAATGAATAATAAAGGTGCAAACGAGCAACCTTATCTAAGACCCTTGCTAGGTCTGAAGAAATTGTATGTCAAACCATTAACAAGAACAACAAAACTAATAGTTTGGACACATGATAACATCAAGTTTATCCTACAGAGATCGAAACCCAACTGAGTGAGCACTAATATGAGATAAGTCCAATTAACTCTATCGTAAGCTTTAGATAGGTCGGCTTTGATCACGACAATAGGTGTCCTTTTAATCTTTGTAGAGTTTAAGACCTCATGAGCTATGCCGATGGCATCATTAATTTTGATGCCCTTTGAGGAATGTGAATTGTTTAGGTGATATCGATATAGAAATACTACCCCCGATTTTGCTTGCAATGATCCTCACAATGATCTTATATATGCAATTACATAATGAAATAGGTCGAAGCTAGTCCATCCTCTTGACTTGATCAACTTTCGAAATCAAAGTCATGAAGGTAGTGTTGAATGCAACCAATATTCTTCCCTTAAGTCGTGATTATTCAACCACAACGAATAAATATTCACCTAATATATCAATCATACATGTGTAGAATTCAATTGGCCAACCATTTAGACCATGGCTTTTGTCACTGTGCATAGCTTTAAGGGCCATATTGAGTTCATCACTGGTGATAGGTTCTTTAAGAAAAATATTTTGATCCTCAAAAACAATGTAGGGTAGTTGTGTATGACCTCGAGCATAGGACCAATGGGAGCTCTGTGGTCCTCCTTATAGAGAGTATAAAAATGTTGGACCCCAATAGGAGCTATATCATGAAATCTAGAAACCTGTACTTGATCAACATCCTCAATTTCCCAAATGGAATTAGTATGAATTATGTGATTAATGATGTTATGAAATACTTAAAATTCTATTCTCCTTGGAATAGCCAAGTGGCATGACTTTTCAGTCTGAAAGTAGCTTCTTCTTACTCACAATGCTTGTTCCTTTTAGATACCAAGTTTTGAAACATTATTTTTTTAATACTTTCATCAAACCCTATTATAAAATCTATCTCCAATTTGAAAGAATTTAGACCTCTAATATTAATTTTGAAAGGATTTAAACCACTAATTTTGATTTTGAAAGACTTTAGAACTCAAATTTTAATTTGAAAGTTTTTAAAGATATTTGTCATTCTTAACAACATATGATATAAAACATTATAGAAAATTTTTAAGATATAAAACATTATAGAAAATTTTTAAATCTTAAATCTTGTTGATGACTTTAATTGATGTTAATGTTTGATGTAACTATTATATAATAAAATTATAAAATGTTTATATTATATTTCTATGAATATTGGTGTACATTGATATCACATTTTATGAGCACATTACATTGTAACAATAGTTTATTTGACTAATTATATTTCTCGCATGTCTTTGACAAATGATCCTTTGCCTTTTTAACGTATCGTGTCCATTCTTAATTGGAAGCAATAAATTAGGTAAGATTTCTTATACCTTTTTCAATATCCGAATTCCTCACTACTTTATTTCTTGTTTTTTCGTCAATTTTTCTTTCAAATCTCCAAAATTGATTTCGTTGTTTTCCTCAATTGTTTTCCTCAAATCTCCAAAATTGATTTCGTTGATTTCGTTGTTTTCCCCAATTGTTTTCCTCATTTTCTGATTTAAACTTTCTTTGTTGATTTTGTAGTTTTGCATATAGGAATTATACCCGCTTATAGGAACTTCAATGCAACTCTATTCACGTGTTTTATGTTTTTAATCAAATTTCCACATTGAACTTGTACCTTGTATTCTTTTAACTTGTACCTTTTGTTTTATGTTTTTAATCAAATTTCCGCATTGAACTTGCACTTTGTATTCTTTTAAGTTGTACTTTCTATTATAATTCACTTTACTTTGTATTTATATTTTTTTAAATTTTTTTCTTCAAGAAGAAAAAGATCAGGGCCTTGATATTTTAGAGAATCAAAGGTAATAATTACAAATATATGATATTGAATATGATACTACGACAATGATAAATGCAGACATTCCCCAGCACAAGAACAAAACATATAGGCTATGACCTGCAACCAGTATAACATGGCGAGAAAAATGGAGGCACCAACCCCAGTACAATCAATCACTATTCTCTTAAGAAAAACCTTTTAACACATATCATAGGAAGCACATAAAGAGCCTTGATAGCATATCCAAAGGAACCACTATGGGGAATGATAAATCTCCCGAAGTTAGGCACCAAATGTGCCAATAATAAGCTCATCCAATGATCAAAGACAATAATATTAAAGGCTTAAAAAAAGACTCAAAACTTTCTAAAGAAAGAAGAGTAAGCCACTGTCATACAACAGGTATATTTGAAGCATACCTTAAAAGAGTTGTAAATTTCCATTTCCAATAACCTCACCTTCCAAGTACTCAATGAAGGTGAGTTTTCCCATCTCAAAAGATAGTGCTTCCTTTGATAAACCATCAACACTCGAATCATGCTCCCTATAAATGTGTTGAAAGGTTATAGAGAGGAAAGAGGCCTTGGCTTCAGTAATGCGATCACACCAGTGTTCAAGGTCCACAACCGCAAGGCTTGACACTGAGTTTTCCCAATTTATGATGACCTAGAAGTCCCTAAAGACAGAGAGAGTGAGAATGCCAATAGAAAATGAAAAAACCATAAGGGCCCAAAGTGCCATTAATTATGCCCTGGTATTGGTGCTGACACCCTATCCCAACTTAACGCGAAAGTAATGGGAGGAACTGATAAGCAGAATGAGACCAACACCCCCAATGATTGATGTTGCAGCACCATCAAAGTACCCAGAGGGATAAAAGACAGCAGGAGCTAATCCAATATCACGATGTGCAATTTTTTTCCCCACAACAGGATAAGCATAGAAGAGATTCATGATCCTGTAACAAACAGAGCCAACCATCTGCTCTTGATCTTCAAAAATACAGAGATTGCGAGGTTTCCAAATGCACTAGATGTAAAATAGAGGCAAGTAAAGCAGATTATGTACTTTCTTCGTCCAAGTTTTTAAATTCTCCAAGAAGAAAGGCTCCTTCCAATTAATAACCAGCGAGAAGCGGGAAGCAAGGGTGGTTCTTATCGCCTGTGCAAAAGAGCAAGCAACGAAAATATGATCCACTAATTCATTATCATCTTTGCGTAAACAACATCAACTAGGACCAATCCATCCCCTGTTATTTAAATTGTCCAACAAACGAATACGATTCTCAACACATAACCAGCTAAAGCACTTTAGTTTCAGTGGTAAATGCCATTACCATAACTGCTTATAATGCCAACCAAATAATTTCTCTGAGAAAGAATTTGCAATAAGGTCGTAAGCCAATTGAGTAGTAGCTTCACCATTTTTTGTATTTTGCAACCAGAGAATATGATCTTTTTGGGTAGAAAGCCTGATTCCCCCATGGGATAGACCAGAGATGTAACGTGACCACTCCTCCTTCCAGGACCCTCCAAGATCAAGGTCCTCCGCATTCAACCAATAGGAAGAGGAGGTGGGAGAAAAATCAAAGTTGCAAGCTTGACTGAGATTAAATATGCCATAGTCATTTACATAAGCATGAAGATCATTGGATAGGATGTAGGTCAATTTTAAACCAGAAATAGGGTCAATTCCCAACTTGATATGGGAACCATCACCAGCTCTCTAACCCATCTTACAACTGATCCATGGGAGGACCCGAATGAAACCATTCCACATATGAGAAGTATTTTGTACATAAAACATATTTTTACGGAGCAAATAGTCAATAGTTTTCCTTTTGAGATATTTGACCTAAATCACATGATACCATAAACCATTAATCCCGAGTATACTCCACAATATCTTGATTCTGAGGGAGATGCTAAGCCATTCCAAATTTTTTATATTCCATCCCCCAAGGGAGAAAGGTCTTGAGATACTTTTCCAATCAACTAGGTGCAACTTTCGCTTGTTACAGTACCTTCCCAAAGAAAAGTAAAATGCATTTCCTTAGTATATTCGGGATGGACTTTGGAAGCCTCGCAACGGGGAACCAGTATACCGATATCCTTGTCAAGACCGATATGATCAAAAGAAGTCTGCCACCTAATGATAATAGTTTGTAAGTCCAAAGACCAATCTTGTCCTCAAAACTTTTTATGATCCATCTCTAGTCCTTAACACCATATCCAAAGGGTTTAAGCCTAAAGTCCAAATATTTAAAGCTAGAGTCAACTAGTTCCTTCTTATATGGAAGAATAGATTTGATACAGTTACTTCCCACCTCCTGCAAGTTATTACTGAGAAAAGAAGATTTCTCCAGACTAATACACATACCCGATGCTGAACAGAAGAGATCCAATATATCTTTGTATGCATTTGATTCCTCCAGGGTTCCACAACCAAATAGAATAACATCATCCACAAAGAGCAAGTGAGTTAAAGCAAGGTCAGACGAGAGACAAATACCTTGAATTTTTCCAGCCCGCTTTGGATCCCCAACGAGTCAACTAAGCCCTTCAATCACCAATAAAAAGAGAAGAGGCAACGAGGGACATCCTTGTTGAATTCCCCTCGTGGCATGAAAAAAACCAGTAGGAGAGGAATTAATCAAGACCGAAAAGTTTGTTGATGACACACATCATATAATCCAATTTATAGATTCCAAGGACATACCAATATGCAGGAGAATAAGGCATAAGAAAGTTTATTTAACTTATTTGATCAAAATATTTTATGAGGTCGAGTTTTAGAACTAGAGCTTCCAATTTTTTTGATTTATCAAAAATCCATAATAGATTTCAAGTTCAAATAGATTTCAAGACAATAAGGATTTATCAAAATCCATAATAGATTTCAAGATCAAATATGCCATTTGGTCATTGCAAGCTGACAAGGCTCCCGGACCTGATGGTTTCACCATCAATTTTTATAGAGCAACTTGGGATATCATCAAGGAAGATTTGAAAAGAATGCTGAATTGGACGAGGAAAAAGGACAAGGTTGGGGGGGCCACCAACTCTTCCTTTCTCACCTTGATACCAAAAGAAAAAAAACCCATGACAATATACCACTTCAGGCCTATTTCACTTTGTAATGTCTCATACAAAATCCTTTCAAAAACACTGGCCACAAGAATGAAGAAAATCATGAGAAGGTTATCTCAGATACACAGGGAGGATTTGTTGTTGGGCGTCAAATACTTGACAACATCATTACTGTCAAGGAAGCAATTCACTCCAGCATGGAACACAAGCAACAAGGTATGGCTATAAAGCTTGATACGACTAACACTTTTGATCGAGTAAATCACTTCTTTCTGTTTGAAATCGTGTCAAATTTTGGTTTCTCTATAAGGTTCATTAGATGTATTAAGACTTGCATCAGCAGCCCCTGGATTGCTCCGTTGGTAAATGGTAGGCCAACCAAGTTCTTTTAAGCCACCAGGGGATTCCTCCATGGTTTCCCACTGTCTCCATATCTTTACCTTTTGGTTGCTAACTCTATGAGCAAAAAGCTGCAACAATAGTAAGACAACGAGGATCTTAAAGGTTTGAAAATTGCAAGAGGAGTCAGATCTGCAAACCATGCACAGTTCACCGGTGACACAATTTTCCTTGGGGTGCGTCCACGGTCATAGCAAAAAGGTTCAAGAGAGTTCTCTCCACCTTCCTCAAAGCATCAGATGGTAAGATTAATGCTTCTAAATCAAAACCTAATGGCTGGAATTGCCTCCTTGGAACCATGGTGAGTATATCAAGAATCCTTGGATTCAAGGGACTAACAGTCTGGAACTCATTCGGTTATTTGGGCATTCCCATATTCAAGGGGGAAAAAAGAAGGCAGATTGGCATGGTCTGATTAATAAAATAAAATAAAAAATCAATTCTAGGGGAACTAGATGGCTCAACCCAGTAGAAAAATTAGTTCTTATAAAAGCCGTCCTCTCTGCCTTTCTGATTTATGTATGCTCAATATCATAACTTCTAACCAAATTATACATGAAATCAATAGAGAAATCTGAAAATTTCTCTGGCAAGGAGGAAAGGCTACCAACACAAAAAAAATCAATCTGATTGACTGGGACATCGTGTGCAGCCCAAAGCAAGGTGGCGAAGCGGGAGTAAGAGATCCTCAAATCATGAACTTAGCTCCTAGCGCAAAATTTTTATGGAGAGTAGTCTCTGGTGAAAACGCTTGGTTGGAAAAGGTCCTAAAAAATAAAATAATAAAACATGATAGACAACATAAGAAATTGTGTAGAGAATATGAATATGAGCAGAGTTGGGTCTCCAATTTGGGATCTCTACAAAAAGGCAGCATACATCATCCAAGAAAATGTTTATTGGACAACAAGAAATGGAAAAAGAATCAAAATTTGGCATGATAAACTTGGATTGAATTCCCCATCTAACTTTCGCCAAGAATTAAATGAGCAGAAGACTTGTTTTGATTGCAACAACATCAACACTCTCTATGATTTATCTAACTGGACAATTAGTGGTAGATGTAAAGGGTGGAAGAGCCTTGAACTTCCAACGCAACTTCAAACTAATTACAGAGCACTCCTCTTGCTTCTGCACGAGCATGCTCCAATTCACAAAAACATAACAGACAGTCGGGGTTTGGGAAAGACCGGTTCATACACAGTGAAAGAAGGCTATCGAATGGTTTATAAAAATAAGAACAGGTACATAAAAGACAACATGTGGAATAAAATATGGAGCTGCGATGGTTTACCAAAGGTCAACGTCTTCTTCTAGATCCTTGCCCATTGTAAAACTCTCACAATCGAGAATTTGAGGAAGAGAGGGATCGTAGGGCCACTACGTTGCATCTTGTGTAAAGAGGTGGAGGAAATCCTGGTGCACGTTTTCACTGAATGCAAATTCATGCAGGAAGTTTGGAGTAATGCGCTCAAAGATTTAAAGATGAATATTATAATGCCAACGAAATGGAATGATCTATTTTTCAGCTGGAAAGATTACTACCAGGGCTCTTTCAACCAAAAACTGGACTTTGCTAGAGCATGGGAAGCTCTCCCAAGATTCATTTGCTGGAAAATTTGGACCACGAGAAACAAGGAAATCTTCGAAGGAGTAAACTCAAGCACTAATAAGGTTTCTGCCTCTGCAAAGGCCATTTGGGTGGACTCTTTATCCATGAGAGGAATGAAAAGCATAAATAAGGAACCTTTAACGGTTGAGGAAAGAACTTGGATGGTCGACCTCGTTTGGCATCCTTCCCCTCGTTCCTGTTTAAACTCCACAAAGAAGCCGATACTTTCGAGCTGGCAAATAAGGATGAGCAATGAAGAATTTCCAAGTTGGTGGACAAAGATAGGAAGCAACTCTTTGTTCTTTGACGGTGCCTCGAAAGGAAATCCAGGGCTAGCAGGCGCAGGTGGAGTGATCTTTGACTCCAAGGGGAACAAGCGAAAAGAATACGCCTAGGGCATGGGAGAGCAACCAATAATGGTGCGGAATGGCTCGCTTTAATTAAAGGTTTGGAGTTGGCCAGAGATATGGGGATTGAGGAAATGAGTACCATAGGAGATTCCTTAATTGTCACTAGGTAAGCAAGAAATATATCTAGAAACCGAAAGAGTCCCTCCTCCAAGATGCATCACCTCCTCTTCTGTCTAGTCAAGGAATTTAAATCAATTAACTTCCTTCATGTTTTGAGAGGCTAAAATCATCAAGCGGATAGCATGGCTAATAAAGGAGTGGGTTTGCGTTGCGGTGTTTTAGAAAAGGATAACGTCAACCTTGAAAACATTTGGATCTCTTAACTCTGCTTTGTTGATACAATGTTTTGCTTCTACATATTATTGCTTGGGCAATATGTAAGAAGATATAGCTTCCACAGTTTAGGCATATTTCATGATAGCTACAGGCTAGTGAAGGATGAACAAGGTGTAATGGATGATGTCTTGTTATGGGAGCAATCCTATATGTAATTTGTGTCCTTGTACTTTTATATATAATAAAAAAAGCACTCAACAATTTCTATTAAAAAAAACATATTTTTACAAAACTAATGTTAAACGTTAATACAAGAAAATTACAATAAATAATTTTTTAAATTATTGATTTATTCTACATGTGATTGGCTAAAAATGGATGACATCATGCTTGGGAAAACGTTTCCCATACATAGGCGGCGGGGTGATGTAAGCTATATTTAAGATGCGTTGGTTACACCTTTTCATTATTAATGAAACTCTGTTGGATACCTTCAAGTAGATAGAGAAGATTGCAATTTCCAAAAATGTCATTCAATCAATTTAATTTATGCATCAAAGATTTATTTGTGTTATGGCATGAATCGCTAATTGGATCGGTAATCAAGGAAAACAGCTGCTGCCCCTAAACTACCTATGCTAGAGATAATACTCTAGTAGAGAAGCTCGGTCAGCTAACTGGCCTTAACGATGTTGGCCAATATCCCTTTGTTGGTATCAGCGGAGGATAACTTGGAGTTAAAAAAGATATTGAAGAAGCATATATCATCATAACTATTTGGAGTCTTGATCCAAAAAAATCCTTCAATCTGAACAGTTTTTCCATCCAATTTTATCGTGCATGCTAGTTTATTACTAAGGTAGATTTTATTTTTAAATGCATGATTAGTTTTTATCCTAAAAAGATAAGCTTGGGGAAAGTAGCCCCAAGGGTTAGCTCAATTGGTAAGACGTGCGCACACTCTCTCGGTTCGGGGGGAGGTCACGGGTTTGAGCGTTGAGTCCTCTAGGGTTAGGCCTTCTGCTAAGATGGCCGGCGATTTACCACCTCTACCATCCACGAATGTGGGGAAGTATTGCTGGGTTTCCCGTGGATCTTTCCATCTGAAAAAGCTTGGTAGTGATTTTGGCTCTGAAGTAGGACTGGGATCGCCGCAGGGTTCTATAATAAGGTTAAAAATAATCTTAAACTCTTAAAGAGGTACATTTCATCCATCTTATACAACCATAAATTTGGCTTTTTAATGGTATTCTGACTTGTCATCTCATGCCCTTTGCTATCTATTAAGCAACATCAGTATTGTCAAATGGATCTTCTTTTAAGATAGATAATTGACAATTCATACGTGTTTCTGCTAAGTAGAATTTGCTTATTGATGTAGTCGTTATATGCATTGGTTGATCTAAGCGCGATGTGCAAATGTTCTTTATAAAGCTATGTCATGAACCATAATTAACTACCGAAGTTACATGGCAATAGAAAGCCTATGAAATATGAAACAGGAACAAGCTATAGGACAATAGGAAGTCTGAGAAACAGAAACATGCAAGGGGAGTCCCTTTGTTTATGAATTAAGACTAAAATATAAAGGCCTAAAGCAATGCATTATGAACCTAACAAATAAAGTGCGTCAAAATCATTGTATGCAAATAATCCATACATGTTTTATGCTTTTCTATTCAAGAGTTGGCTCGAAGGCGCAAGAAGATATGTCTCTTCTAGGGTGAGGTTGAACTTTAAGAAAGGCCTTTGATTGTAGGCAAATTCTTTGTTTTTATGAGTCACCCCCTCCTGCATGCTCAAATTATTCTATATTAAGAGTTGTCTACCATTGATGGGTGCTTTCCAACCCTCTCCTTGTTATCTCATGTTTTGAAGTCTTTTATATCCCTGCCCTTTATTATTATGAAACTGGCATTGAAAATTTTGATATATTGTCTGGGGCTTCCTTTCAGAGGTATGAGATGGCTCACGATTGAGGGATTGCAAATAAACTTTGCCATGTTAGCAGTGCAAAGCTGGCCGAAGGCCCAGTCCCCTATTTTTTTTGAGCCACCCCAAAAGTATTCTCAACTTATATCCAACAAATCCTATTGCAGAATGCTTCATTCTCGAGCCTTGAGGAGGAGGCTCAAGGATCTAACTCAGAGCTCGCATTATTTTCCATTCAATTCAGACACTTTGTCTACATCATCATGTTTGTTTCAACAACGATTCTCTCTAATCTAATGGAATCAATTCCGGTTAGTGGTGCTTTATCTGTGATATTGTTCACTACCTAAATGTCCTCATAGGTGAACCAATGTAACTCTGTGTCATCCACATCACTAGACTTATTTTTATTTGATGAAATTTTCTCAACATAATAGGAACATACTCATACTCTGAATGTTCAAGATAGAGTTACTCTAAAAAGAGACGGCTTCAATCCAGTCTAGAGGGCAGACGAGACTTCTATTTGCTGGTTATTATTTGATATATGTAATAACACTAGATTCAGTGTGATTCGAAGGTGCGAAGCAGCTAGTTTCTGCTCAGTCTTTATATATGTAATAACACTAGATTCGTTGTGTCCAGGAATTCTTTATATATGTCATTATGCCAGATTCGGTAGGGAAAAAACATGGAATCAAATTAGCGATGTGAGTCGTATTCTATGAATTCATTATATATGGCATTATGCTAGATTTGGTATGGAAGAAAACGGGAATAAGAGTAGCAGTGTGAGTCGTATTCCGTTCATTCTTTTATATATGTCATTATGCTAATATCACTCACGCGATCACCACTTCGACGGGTTCTGTGTCTTCACCAAGAACCATTCTTTATATATGTAATAACACTAGATTTGCTGTGTCCGGGAATTCTTTATTATATATGTCATTATGCTAGATTCGGTGTTAGTTGAAGTGGAGTGCTCGATAATATTAAACAAAAGGGCACGAAAGTGATAAGGAAGATACAAAAAGAAGGAGCGTAGCGAAAGAGGCCTAAATGCAGCACAAGTTGTGGCTGTTAAATGAAGTAGGATAACGGTAAATAGCAATGCTAAAAGTGACTACCCAAGCCCTTCCCTTTCAATCTACATAGTCTGGTTTCCAAAGGGCATTGAAACCAATCCAGACCCAGATGACCTATACGTGTACATCTCTATGTTAGAATTGCATATCTTACCTATACGAATAGGGATCCCAATTTGAGAGAACAACTTGGTTATTTTACCCCTATATAGGGGCTTGCCTAGGGCAACTCCTAAAGTTGCTTAGGTGCTACGCACCTTGCCCGATGCGGACCAGACCTCCGGACCTTATTTTGACATAAAAAGGTTAGTCCCTTGTACTATGTATGGATTATAAACAGCCTTAAGCCTGTGAGTGAAAGCCATAGAGTTAAGGCCTTAATAAGAGCTGTAAGATCTTTTTTTCTTACTTTATTAGTCATAGAGTTAAGGCCTTAATAAGAGCTGTAAGATCGTCCACTTAGTTTTATGCTCTGCGCCCTATTTTAACTTACATGCTCAATATAAAGAATGTAGTTAGATTTAACATATCTTATTTACGTGCACTGGGAATTGTGAGTGATTTAGAGGTATATAAATCAAGACTGCTCAATTATTTCACAAGGACAAGTTGTAGTGTAGGTTTCAACATTTTAAAGTAATGTGTCGGCTGACTTTTTAAACTTACATAAAAATTAATGTCCTGTGTTTAAATCAAAAGCTTTATGTGAACCACAATAAAATTTACTTGGAAGGTTTATAGAGGCCTTTTAATTTTATTTATTTGCTTTATGTGAACTGCAATATAATTTATTTGAAATGTAATTAGTATGTTCAAAAGATTGGCATATAGAATTGTAATATTTATTTATTTTAATAATAATGTTATTTTTAGTATAAGTTTATTGATAAACTAAAACAATAAAATTTATTTGGAAGGTAACGAGCATAGATCCAAATCCTCGGCTCTATTAAGCGTCGAGAGGGATCAAATTTTTGGAGGTGTAAACCTCTTCTTAGAAGTATTGCTCTCAACTGTCATTTTTTGTGTGATTCAAACCAAAAGACACATCTTTTTATTTAAGGTCGATATATAATATTTTTATTATTGATATTTAATACTATTTATGACACACATAAAATTTTATATTATTTTTTATTTTGTTAGGAAAGAACATTACAACATCTCCCCCATACATGGTTTTAGAACCATTTGCAAGGCCCTCCTAAAATCATGGGTTGTTTAGGAGGTCTTGCACATGGTCTTAAAACCATTTGCAAAGACCTCCTAAACCATGTACAATTAAATAAATAGTTATAATAAGTATAATTAAATATAAGATGGTAGAATAAAGAGAATTGATTATATATATATATATATATATATATGACTAAGCCAATGCCTTGATTTCATAGTTAAAAAGTTTAGGTATATTAAATCGCTTGGATTAATAATTTGGAAATTTGTAAATTTTATAGGGATGAATTGGGTAGGAATAAATAGTTAGCTAAGTTAAATTGACGATTTAAGTTAAAATAACTAAGTTAAGTTATTTCAAAGATAATTAATTATGATAAAGCTAAAGCTAAAATGAGAATAAAACACTATTTAGTAAATAGTAATTTAATATTCAGAAAACTATGAAACTCAATATAATTATAAAAGAAATGCAAATTAATTATTTTAGGGCTAGGGTTTATCTTTACCATAATTAGTAAAGATAATTTTTTTTTTTTTAAGGAGGCGATTGTTCTTTTGGAAATTTGCTCACTGGGTGGTATCTCCACCATGATAAACGCTGGTAATATCTTTTTCTTTGTCTGATTTACATTTAATTTGCCTGAATTATAATCTTGAACATGTTGGATTTGCCTTAATTAAAATCTTGAAATAGCATGCCTCCGTTTTTTCTTAATTTGAAATAGCATGCATTTCGTTTTTTCTTTTTTCCTGAATGTGACAAGTAGTAGATCTGGAAATGTGTCGAGTAATAGATCTGGTATTAGGTATTATATACTTTACATAACTTTACAAGATCTGCCCTATATGTTTTAATTTTAACGAGCCAAAAAAAATATTTACTTTTAATTAAATATACATCATAAGTAAATAGAAGTAAATATTTATAGCCTACATTTACATAAAAAATGTTACATAAAGTTACAACATCTCCCTCATAATATGAAATCATAAGTAAATAGAAGTAAATATTTATAGCCGACATATACATGAGGAACCTTACATAACTTTACAACATCTCCCTCATAATCGGATCATAAGTAAATAGAAGTAAATATTTGTAGCCGACATTTACATGAGGAACGCTACATAACATTACAACATCTCCCTCATAATATTTATAGCCCTCATTTACATGAGGAACGTTACGTAACGTTATGTTACAAGATCTCCTCCCCCATACTTGGTTGTAGAGCGCCTCTCGGCGCAATTATCATGTTTAAAACTTTTGGTCTATAGAATTGTAATATTTATTTATTTTAATAATAATACTATTTTTAGTATGGGTTTATGTAAAATAAATAATGCTATTTTTAGTATAGGTTTATTATATAAACTAAAATGATAATTTTTTATGAATATTTTCATAATTTGAAGTGTGTATGATTTAATAATAATTTATTAAATAAATATTATATTGGTTTATTGGATATAACTTTGGTGGTTAGGAGGAGTGATTGTTGCTCTTCCAACTTAAGTTTCATTTTTGTAAGTGACTCTTGTTTAGCCCATGATATGATACTAGACATACATGACTCTTTGATTTTCCAGAAAAAGACATATTGACATATTTATAAGGATGCTTTGTTTTACCATTTTTTTTTCATAGAAAACTATATATACAGTACGGTGAGATTGCCACCTCGTGGCTCTTATTATTTTGTCATTGGTATGGATTGGTTTGGACAATCAATTTATTTTTTAGATAAGAACGGTTATATTTATAAAAACAGTGATGTAACCAATGATATAGAACCATAGAGTGCAGTGATGCCCTTAGGAAGCGACATTCATAAATCAAAATACTTCAATCCATACACAGTTCGAATTGTTTCAATTCAGAGTACTAAAGTAAGAAGAGGCTATTTGCAAAATAAATACTATGGATCATTTTGTGATTCTGCCATGGTGGGAAGAAGAACCTGTAACTGTTGAATCCTCCAATTTCACCACCTTGAGTTCTAGCTTCTCAAACATGATTTCCATATCTGTGAGCAATCCAGTCATTGCTTGTTTGGCATGGGTGATGGAATGGGTAATTTCCTTCTGCAACTAGATGATATCCCTATCAACTATTTCCAGATGACACCCACCCTCAGAATCCAACCTGTGCAGAAAGCGATTCATCCTTTTCACCTTCTTCCTGATGTCCCGAATACCGACCTCGACTATTTAAATTGGAGCTAAACACGGAGTGGATTCAAAAGACATCTACATGGTGATGAGGGAAACCTAAAAACCAACAATCTCTCCAATTCCTTTGAATCTGCAAACAAACAAGAGCTGAGGAACACATGCTATGCCACCACCCTGCTTATTAACCCTTCCAACCTTCGTAATCATTTCACCAGGAGTTGCAAGACGGAATGTCACAGGCATCGCATGCTGAGGATGGGACATGGTGCAAGAGAATTCTTGTTTACGCACCTTGGACGAGACTGAGAACAAAACCGTACATCCACTTATAGCCTTGGATCATGTTATATGCATGAACCCACGCGGCAACAGCTAAAGTCGGACTGTGCCACAAGTTGAGGAATTTATTGCTAGGATCCACGTGGTGAGGGATTGGTGTAGGCCCATAAGACCACAATCCAACGTCCTATGAGATTTGGAAATAGGTGCTAGTGCCATGTATCACTAGAGTTCCTTTGTCGAGGATAGAGGCAAAATTCGCAGCCTGGTCCACTTTGCAGTTGAGCTTCCTTAAGACATGGAAGTAATCGATTTTTTCGAAAGAGTTGTTGAGGCTTTGGATTTTCTTGATCAGCTGTTGGATCTGCAATTGAGAGGAGTGCGAATCGACCGAGAGAGATTGGATGATTATCCTTGAGTCTCCGACCACTATAATTTCATCGATACCTTGATTTCAGGATTGATGAAGGCCTTTCCAGAGGGCTAGAGCTTCTGCAACGTTGTTTGTTTCATTTCCTATGCCCTAAGAGTAAGTCGTTTCCTGATTTTCGTCAGGGGTAATGAGAACCCCTCCCCCCCCTGCCACCCCTAGTTTGGACAATCAATATTAACAACACGTAAAGTAAATTTTGTTAGTCATGTATGGTTGAGAATCTTTATATTGATTATTCATTTGTAATTAATTCTATAGTCGACAAATGATGCATGTTTGAAGATTGGTTATAAGATAAACTAGACCAAGTCCTCCATCCTATGAACTACGATTGTTGTTATAATCATATGATTGGTGATTATTGCTAAATTTATAAGGGGAAACTCTAGTTTTTTTTATGGTCCTAACAAAATTATAATAATGGAAGAATATATGAGAGATATTGTATGAAGGGAATGTTATGATAGAGGAAGAGGTGTCATCTTAGTCTATGCTTGAAAAATAAAGATACTACATAAGTAGGTGTATTGAAAAGTACCCAAGAGTTATGATCAATGTGTATTGTTGTTTAAACACTTAATAACACAAATTTAAACATTTCAATTTACAAGATAAGGCAAAACATGTTTAGATAAATATTGATATAAATCAACATAGATCCATTTAAAAGGATCTACAAAGCGTCCAAAGGGATCAAATATCTCAAGGTACAAACACTTCCTCTAATTTGGTTTTAATTTTATCTAACTTTGTTTACCTAGATATTTGAGGTGCAAACCCTTCATCTAATTTGGTTTAATTTTATCTAATTTAGTTATCTAATTTGTGTAGTTTTGTATATATGCCATTGTAAATGTTTTAAATCTAATTTTAGCGTGCATGTCTTTTTTATAAGATTTTATTAATTTTTAAAAGCACACATGTCAGGATGAACACAGAGGGAGTTACACATTCCCCTACTAGGTCGTAGAATATGCCTCTTGAGACCAAAAAGTCTCCACAAATGATCATAATAAAGTATTTTGCATTGAAAACATAGTAGAAAAAGAACACCTTTAGTTAATAATAATCATGTGATAAGGTAAAGTGACATTAAGGATAGTTAATTGATAGTTAAATTAAAAGTCTATCAGTCACCCAACAAGTTTGGTATGTTGGAGAGTTGGTTTTGATAAATATAAAAGGCGCCCCCCTCTCCCTTATGGTCGAGCGTGCTTTCACTTCCAAATGCATGTTTTTATAAAGGTGAACCCTTGTTATGAGGGGATTGGAGTAATATCCCTACCATCCATCGGGGTCTTGAATTCCACATTTTACTTTGGGGAACTTGGTGATTTAGAGCGCCCTCTCCTTAAGTAAAATAGGAAAGTTATGCCCTCAAGTTGGTCTGGTCCGTTCGATCTGAAAAAAATTCTCATATGATTAAGGAGGAGTGGATTGAGTGGCTACTCTCCACTAGAAACCACTCATAAATTACATTCTTACTATTAGTTTACTGGTGAACAGATGGCTGGTATTCATATTTCTTGAGGAAAAGGATGCTACTCTCCTTCTGGGATTCATGTGGACCATTGAGAAAGGGTCTCTAGTCTTGAGCCATTAGCACACTAGCTTTGATCCTCTTCGAGAGAGGGTTGTTAAAAGAAACCTCTGGGTCCTGCTACGTATCCTTCCTTTCCCTCTCTGGAACAAGGATTTCCTGATAGGTCTTGCTAACTCCCTAGGGAAATTTGTAGCGGTATAAAAAGAATTTCATTTTCTTTTTGATAAGCGCATGGCCAGGGTTTTAGTTGAGTTGGATGTCTCAAAAGGCCTACTTGTTGAGATTGATATTGTCTGCAACGATATTGGCATTCCTCAAAGAGTGGATTATTTGAATGTGCCCTTTAGATGTAGCTACTTCCACGCTACTGGACATCTTAGGAATACTTTCACCTCTTTACTTCATGGTCTTCCTCGCTTCAAGGGTTTTGAATCCTTTGATCAACCATCCTATGATCTCCCCCCTGCTGAAGACATCTCTACTCCATCTCCTGTTGGTGTGTATGGATCCTCATCTGCTACACTGTATGATGACCTGATGAAAGGTGAACTTTTATATATTGAATATGTGGAGAATTACTCCAGATTGAGTATTCCCCCTTGCTCTTCAGACTCCCAGAAGTTTTTTACTACCTTGCCAATCCCCTCTACCCCCCAATTTGCTCCTTCCCAACCTCCCCTGCACACTGTCTCTTTGCCTCCTTTGGCTCCTAATGATCCTGTGATCTCCCCGCCCCCCCGCTGAAGACATCTCTACCCTGTCTCTTGTTGGTGTGCATGGATCCTTGTCTCCTGCACTATATAATGACTTGAATAAAGGTGAAATTTTATATATTGAAGATGTGGAGAATTGCTCCAAATTGACTATCCCCCCTTGCTCTTCAGACTCTCAGAATTTTCGTCCTACCTTTCCAAGCCCCCCTGCCCCACAATTTTCTCCTTCCTCGCCTCCCCTGCACACTATCTCTTTGCCTCCTTTCGCTCCTATTGATCCTTTACCCTTGTCGACTTTAGAGACTCCTCCTCTGTTCACTTTGGAGGATTTCCCTCCCCTCCTAAGAACCTCTCCTAAACCTATTGAACCTTTATTACCTAGTCCTAGTGACTCCACATCCTTTATGGATCCCTCTCTTCTCATGTCCCTCTCCATTTTCTCAAATAAGTCTCCCCTCTCACCTTCCACTCTTCCCCTAGATTCCATCAGATTCGAAAATGTTACTATTCAAAAATCCAGGAAAGTCAAACCTTCTCCTTCTTCTTTTGGAGATCTAGGAGCATCTGGTCTTTACACCCCCCTCTCTATCAGAATCAAGGCATCATCCAGAACCCCCAACCTATCCTCTCCCTGGGCACTTAGAGCATCGTCACATGTTGAACATGTTTCCCTATGAATATTCTCACCATGAATATTCATGGGTTTTGGGGGCTTACCAAACAAAAAACCAGTGGGTAGTCTTTGTTCTTGTCTATAAATCTTGACATGATATTAATTCATAAAACTATGTGTGAACATTACCATGCGCTTCGCCTTTTCTACAAGATCAATCCTGGTTGGGAATTTTCTGCCATTGACTCTTCAGGCCACTCTAGGGGTCTTTTGACTAGTTGGAACCCTCTGCTTACTCATTGTAAATCCTTTACATCCTATCCAGGTATTCTGGTTAAAGCTAGGTTTAAAGGTATTGACTATGTTTTCTCTATCCTCAATTGCTACAACCCTTTCTCAAACAGAGATCACTTTTGGAATAATATCTTGGCGGGGGGCATATTTGATCTTCCTAATCTCTTAATTGCTGGGGATTTGAACATCCCTATCTCAGATGCTGAAATTTGGGGCCATAAAGCACACATTGACTTACTAGCTCTGTTTTTCTCATAGCTTCTGACAAATACCAATATGGTTAATCTTGACCCACACTCTCTTGGCCCTACATGGAGAAATGGTTGTATCGGCTTAGAGGGTATTAGCAAAATACTAGATATATTCCTTGCCTCAGGTCATCTTCTCCCTTCTCTCAACCGCTACAGAACTTGGTACCATCCCTCTGAAGTCTCTTACCACTAACTTGTCTTTCTGGAGTGGAAGGTCCTACCTTCCTCTCACCTTTACCCTTTTAAGTTCAATCAGGCCTGGCTTCAGGATAAGGACTTTCCTGCAATTGTAAACACTTCTTGGGCCTCCGATACACATCTTTCGGTCCATGATTCTATGTCCATTCTCAACCTTAAACTCAAAAGGCTCAAAAGTACAGTTAAGGATTGGTGAAAAACAAGCTACTAGACAGTACTAAAGAGGTATCAGACATTGATTTGGAGATCCAATCTCTCCTTTCTACTCGACCCTCTGGCATACTCACTGATGGTGAAGCAACACAATTGTCTCTTCTGAAATACATAAAAGAAAATATTTTGGCTCATGAGGTATTAACCGGGAAAATAAAAAGTAGAACCAATTTTAGTGAAGGTGATGCAAATACAAAGTTCTTCCACAGTTATGATTTAACTAGAAGGAACACTTAAGCTATTTGGGATCTTCAGAATAAGGCTGGTGATCTAGTTGAAGATGAGGCCCATCTCAAATAGTTGGGTGAATTACACTTCTCATAACTTTTTAAAGACGACGGTAATACAAATATTGTTGATCAATTTAAAATCATCAACCTCTTTCCCTCCTTTGTAGAAGAGGATGAAGTAGGTATTTTCCTCTCTGAGATCACTCTATCTGAAATTGAAGGAGCATTAAAAGGATTAAAAAAGGATAAAATCCCCGATCCAGATGGATGGTTGGTGGAATTCTCTCTGTGGTTCTTTGACTTGGTAGGTATTGGGGAGGGTCAACAAATCCATCAATGCTACCTTTCTTACCATCATCCCGAAGTGTGAAAAGTCTCGAACATTTGCTCATTTTTGCCCTATATCACTCTGCAACTTGGTCTACAAGCTCATCTCAAATATTGCAGCGGTCCGCTTGAAGCCGTTTTTAGATAAGGCCATCTCTACTCAACAATATGGTTTTCTCCATAATAGACATATCATTGAGCTTGTTGGAATCACTCAGGAAATACTTCACTCTATAAAAAAAATAAACAACAGGTTTTGGTTCTTAGGTTGGATCTTGTCAAAGCATTTGGTCGTGTAAATTGGAATTTCTTAAGATTGGCCCTCCTGCAAATTGGAATACCTATTGATGGGGTCAACTAGATCATGGGCTATGTTTGCTCCTCTAACTTTGCAATTCTCTTCGACGACACTCCATCAAATTTCTTCCAGGTTTCATGAGGTATACAACATGGATGCCCTCTATCCCCTCTCCTTTTTATTCTTGTGATTGAAAGTTTAAGTCTTATTATTGTTGATGCTGAGAGAAGAGGTAAAATCCATGGGATCAAAGTATCCTCCAGCTTTCCTATAACGCACCTCCTCCTTGTTGCCGATATTATCTGGTTTGGGATGGGGATACTTGAAGAATGGTGGGGGTATAAGGAAATATTGGATCTCTTTTGTTCAATTATAGGTATGAACATCAGTTTAGAGAATTCGTCCTTTCTTTACAATGAAGTGAATGTTGAAACAAGGGACCATATAGCCTCCATCTTTCCATACAAAGTGGACCCTCTCATATCAGGGTTTCAGTACCTTGGGTATCGTCTCAAACCCCTGGGCTATTTCACTAATGACTAGAGGTGGATCATTAAAAGCTTTGAAAAAAGAACAAATAACTGGGCTTTCAGACTGTTATCTCTTGGTGGTAGACTGATCCTTGTTAGGTCTGTTCTCACTGGGTTAGCTATCTATTGGTTTGCTTTAGCCCGGTTCCCAAAATCTATTCTAGATTGTCTTAGACGCTGCATTTTTACCTTTCTCTGGGGATATGTTGGTGGCAAGCATAAGATGCACTTAGTGGAGTGGTTCTCAATCTCCAAGCCTCGTGAATATGGCGGTTGGAACATAAAGAACTTGGATTGGTTCAATATGTCTTCAAAATGAAAAGCTTGTTGATGGTCCTTAATGGATGATTGGCTTCGCCAATAAAGTTTCACTACTTCTTACTTCTGGAACGGCTTCATCATAACTCTTTCCTAGATCTCTATTCAACTGGGATGGAAGGTTGGAGATGGCAAAAATGTTAGGCTGAGTATAGATCCTATTGTAGGTTTAAACTCCTCCTTTGTTCTCTCTGAGGGCCTCAGGGATTATCTTTGTGACTTTGGCATTTCCACTATCAATCAGGCCTGTAACCTAGGAGTTGGTACCAACTCCCAAACATACCTGTTATCTACAACGGACTTGGCTTTGGGAGGAAATTGGAAGGAAGAATGGACTTATTATATCAAAGGCTTATCTCATGTATGTATTAGTTTAAAGGATGCTAATGATACATTGTCATAGTTGTACAACAAATCTACATGAGTTGTTTCTGCCAAGTTGGCTTATGAACATATTATTTCCTCCTTGCTGCCTTTATCTCCTGTTAGTTCACATTCTCATATTTGGTCCTATATTATTTCTCTAAAGTTGAAATGGTTTACTTGGATTTGTATGGAAAATCACATCAATACATGGGATAATTTGTTTAAAAAAAGGATGGACTGGGCCCAATAGATGTTGCCTCTATGGAAATTGTGAGGAATCAATAAATCACCTCTTTGTTGGTTTCTCCTTCACTCGGGAAATCTTAAACATACTAAGCAGGCATTTACACATACTTTTGCATTGGAATGATCCATATTTTCTGAACAATATAGAAAATTGGTTCAAAAGGGAACATGAACTTCTGTACCTTCCTTTTTTCTTCATTTGGAATCTGTGGAACACCAGGAAATCTTACATGTTCGAGGACAAAATTCCTGACAAGATCCTCCTCTTCTACATAATTATGAACTAGTTTCACACTTATCCTGTGAACTATAATAGGAAATCAAAACGCATAACTGTTGGGAATGCTCCAATCATAACCTATCCATCAGGTTAATTCGATGGGGCTGCAACAAACAAGAAGGGAGGACCTGGTATCTATCTATCGATTAGCCAAGATCACTTTTTCTGCATCAAAATGGGATGTGGGCTCAGCACTAACACCATATCATAATTACTTGCACTATGGGATCTTCTGTACTTTTCCAAAGAATTAGGCATCCCCACACTTCATGTCTTTGGGGACTCATCAGTTATCATTAACCAGGTCAAAGATAAGGCAGCTCTCTCTGCCCTCAATTTGGATGGCTGGTGTTTAAACATTTTGGAGTTGAAGGATTTCTTTCTCTCTTTAGACTTCCATCATGTCTATAGAGTACACAATAAGAGGGCATATAGTTTATCCAAGGTAATGCTCTGTATGGCTAATGGCCTTCTCTCCTTCTCCGAATTCTATGAAGGAATTGCTATTCGGGAAGTCAAGCTTCAACTCTACTAAAGCAAGCTTATACCTCCTACTCTTCAACCTTTGGGTTGCATTTTCATGAGTTTTGATGGTTGAGTCTTTTTTCATCCTTTGGATGTACTAAGGTTAACATTGTTACTAAGGAATCTTTATGTTTTCTCTTTAGACTTGCATAGATAGCCTTCAATGTTTAAGTTTGGCTGAGTTTACATCCTTTGAGCTCTCAGATCGGATCTCTCTGTTTACTGTATTAGTCTAGCACCTCATATTGCCTTTTGCTGATCTGATATGATACTGTTATTTTTGCGCTGTAAAAGTTACCTTTGATTCTACTAATGAATATCAAGGAACGACTATTTTCCTTTTGGAAAAAATATGCATGCTTGTATAAAAGAGATATTTGGAATTGTTAAAAAGTAAAATGTATTTCTAAAATTAAAGATATGGCAATATGCTTTATGTGGTTCTTTTTATAATCATGATAAAGTATTTTGCATTTACTAGTTTGGTTAAAGATAATAGTGTGATAATTAAAGCCAATACATTAACGAATAGCTATAATTAGAATGGTTAGAAAGAAAAATAAATTTTAAAGATATGGTGAAAAGCCAAACACTATAGTGAAGTTACATATATTTGGAATTGTAAGAAAGTAAAATATATTTTTAAAATTAAAATTATGATATGGTTTTATAATTTAAGAAGTCAAAAGACAAACACCATATTACATGTATTTTTTGTGTCCCCGAAGGAACATATATAGAAACTTCAGTTGCATTAATCTGTCCACGTCGGATTTTAATTTTTGCACCTTGCAAATGTACAAGCTTAAGTTTTAAAAAAAATTTAAAACAATTTTTCGTGTTTATAATTTTGGAAAAATATGATCGGTTAAGAATGCATGACGTCATACCTAAAAAATTGCTTCCCAAGCGTCGAGGATAACAATAGGTCATGCAAAGTACTGCCACAATTACTGCTTCATGAATGTGGTGGCCCTTTTGTCCTCGATAGGGACATATATGAATACACATGTCAGGAAACACATGTCATTTTTGGTTCTATTAGTTGGTACTCGTATAGGTGTTGTGTGTACCCTCATCTTAAATTTCGACAGAAGTTATGCATTTGCTCGAGCCAGTTGAAGCTATGGAATTATAAGAGTTGGTATGGGTGTCTGCTCATCTTAAAGATGTGTCGACTTTGGTGAGGCTTCCAGAAGAAGCTACCCATTACATTCAATTATCATTTCATTGGAAACTTTCGGGATTAATTCAAATTCATTGATCCAACAGAGAGAGGAAAATATCAAGAGCACAACAAAGAATATCAACAACGCATAAGAACTGGTTCAACAAATGCAATATATGTTTGTGAGAGTAATGAAGGTGGAAGCCCAGGTGGTCTTTGTGTTAAGATTACACTGGATGAGCACAGTGTTCGAACCAATGATGTCATATCCAAAAACTCCTTAATGGAAAGAGGTGTTTGCCATAGGCCTAAAAAATATAGATGCCTGGACCAGTGACATCATACCCAACAATTCCTTGAATCCCAAATGGAAAGAGGTGTTTTCCATAGGCGTAAAAAATATGGATGCCCCAACCTTGGAAATCCACCTGAAAAGCGAAGATTCAACAAATGTCGGTGATGGATTTTTAGGCATACTATCATTCTAAGTGTAAGAAATCCCCACGATAGGACACCTTGACAATCCATTGTTGTCTCACTGGTATAGATTGGAAGATGATCAAGAGCAAGTAAACATCAAAAGAGACACCATGCTAAGCATATGGCTTGGGACATGGGCCAATGAAGCATTTCAAGAAGTAATGCAAAATTGCTCAGGTGGGTTCCTGTGTTCCAATGTATACCTTTCTCCCAAGCTCTAGTGTATGAGGGTAGACGTAGTCAAAGGTCGAGAGCTCATGGTTTCAGAAAAATGGTCCCTACCTTGATATTTTCGTTAATACATAGCTAGGATTTCAGATTAGAACGATGAGAATCTTCATGAACCGGAGTTCTTGGATCCCTTTCTAGAATCAATATTTTCCTTTTGTTGCTGTGGATCCCTTCGAGGATGTTTTGTTATTTAGCGTGGTGAATGGAGCTATGAAAGAGGCCTACACCAAGGGAAGGGATAAAGTTTCACTAAATTCAATCGACAAATGGTTGGAGCATAAGTTCATGAGCTACGTGTGGCTAGATTTGGACAACAATAAAAATAGAATTCAAAGGAAGGCTTCATATTTGCTTGTGTTTTGATGGAGGTTACCATGTTTTGGACAAGGATGTGCACCTGACGAGCGATTTACAACCCAGATACAAAGAGCCATGCGATCCCAATCAGACAGTTGTTTTTTTTGGTAACACCAAGAGATTTCTTATCTGTTTTTTTGTTCTTTTAACATGATGGGTTTTTTACAATGAATGTCAAAATTATCTAAGTTTTATACAACTTCAAGTTTTTGGATTTACCTCCATACTGAATTTTTTCAGCTTCTTCCTTTCAATTTGCATTATTTGGCCTTTCTTCTTTCTAGTATTACGTAGGGCATAGAACATATCCAAAACTTGGTATGTGTAAATAAACATATATCATGATTTTCATATTCTAGCCAAATTAGTGTCTTCCTTGTTCCAAATCAACCATAGGATTAGTAGATTCCACATAGTTGGCTTTTCTTATTTTACAATTGCATGAAAAATAGGAATGGAATTTGTACATAGGAAGTTTTGGCAATATTTCATGGTATTAATGAACTATAGATTGTAATGATGGTTCTTATGGTGCTTTTGTCATAGGCTTGTTGTATACTGCAATTGGATGATACCTTTTGATGTATACTCTAGTCTGTTTAGCCATTTTCACTGAACAACTAACCGAAAGGGTTATGTAGTGTTTGGTTATGTATTGTTTGTGTTGGAAACAATGGCTTGATGAATATGTTCAGTAGTCCATAACCACAAAATAAATTAGACACGCTTCTTAGACTCCTGATGAGAATCTATTCACCTACACAAGAAAATGTATTGTGGTTAGAGACCTTGAGAAGATAGGATAATTACTAGACATTGCAGATCTATACTTTGCAAATTTTTATGCTAAATCCAGGTTTATTAATGACAGTTCATTGAGATTTTGTTGTTCTCAACAATCATATATTATCTTCTTTTGTTGTACTTTATTGTGCTGAATTTGGTTCTTTGAACTTTGGTATATATTTTGGCTCATGTTACTATACCGAGATTTATGTGGAACTATTGCTTTATAAGCTTGTAGTAATTTTTTTGAATTCAAGCCTAGAAGAAAAGTTTTAGCCATCTTGGTTCCCTTGCAAAATTTGGTGGTCTATTTGATATCAAATTTTATTATTATAATAATTAGAATTGTTTTTTTTTTGTAGCCATTGCACCATAATTTTCACATAAAGAAGAATCTGGCTAAGAAGATGAGGCAAAACAAGCCTCTTCCTCACTAGATTGGGATGAGGACTGTAAGTTGTTTTTTCCCCTAATTTCTAGTTAATGGTTATTTGGATTTTTTATTTCAAATCTTGTTTTTACTCCATTGTTTGTTTATGGCTAATGTTTGAATGCTATTTCACTGCAAGTATGATGGCAAGCGTAAGCATTGGTGTAGAACAAAACTTGGTCTATATGTATGAACAATATATGTTATTTGAGTTTTATTTGGAAGAGATGTGTCTAGATACTATAGAAGAGTTTTTTCCATTTGGGTTGTCAAGAGTGCCATTTAAAAGTTTTTGACACATATTTTATTACATTGGGATTCCATATTTTGATTGGATTATATAAAGCTCAGGAGAAGATTATGATTCCCCGTTAATATTTGTTATTGTTGTATGATCTTTTGCTCAACATGTACACGGTCATTTTGAAACCTAGATACATAGGGTTAAATTACCATGACTATATTCCATTTAATGTCACACAATACTCTATGGATTCTATATCCAATTATCAATCTCTTAATACGATGGCAGACCATATTTTATTTGTTCTTTTACTCTGTCATTCCGTGGTAATCTTGGTAAAAGCTAGTATATTTAACGTGTTTGATTTCATTATTCTGATTATCAATTCAAATAGATATCTCCCAGACATAAATTATGCCCTTGACATAGAAAACAATTGAAGAAAACAATGAACTGTTTGTTTGAAATGTGTCCTTTGTAGTAGATATTTTGTAATTGCCTTACATTATTCCAAACTCTAAAAATGTTTGTCTTGATTGTTGGTTGTCTTCAGTTTGTTTATGTTGAGAACAAACTTTTGCATTGTAAATGAGTCTCACTATCTCTATGGAATTACATACTTCTTCTTGTTGTGCTTTTCAATCTAATAACTTTATTATCATACTACACGCTCTTTTAACTCCTTTTTAAGTGTTCACAAATAAATTTGATGATTATCATATTTGAGTGCAAAACCTTGATATTCGAATTCCTAGTTGTTGCGAACATTTTTCAATAAATGATTGCAAGTGGATTCGGGTTGGTACCATTGTGGACATCATGAATACTAAATGGAACGAGTTGTATACTTGGGAGGTTTGTGATCCCTGCATGGTCTTCACATCCACCTTGTTTTCACTTATGGTTAAAATATACAATTTAATTTTCTAGTTTTGTTCTTAATATTTAATTCTTGACATTAGACTGTTTGTGTTTGTATTATTAGTAGTAACTTTCTTTTTAGTTTACATTGTTTTTGTTATAGGTATTGTATTATAGCAAGATCTATTAGCAATATCGGGGACATTGCCACCTCTTGGCTCTTGTCTTAAATAAGAAAAGGCTTAAATTCTAAAAATTAGACTCAAAGTAAGATCTTTTCAGGGTAAACCATTTTTATTTATTTATTTTAGGCTAATCCGTTTTTTTAAATATAGGGTATGTGACTTTGTGAATACTGTGATAATATAGTGTGCTTTACTCTCTTATTTAAATCAAAGCATAGGTTATGGGTTTTGACCTTAGTATTCTTCATTTTATGTTTTCTTTTCAAAAAATATTTCACAATAATATTAACATTACTACCATGTTCTAAAATTGTGATTTTTTTTCCCGAAAAAAAGATCACAATTTGAATTATATTAACTCGAAGGCCATATTGTTCAGTGGCTATGGTAACCTTACATGGATAATTGTAGTAAGAAAGCTTGTATCAATTGTATATTGTAATGTATAACTTCAGTACTCTATCATGTACAAAATTCATAAATAAACATGAAATTGTACATATATTATCATCCTATAACATCACTATAAAGTAAGTGCCTCCCAAAACACCCATATATAATGGCCAACATCTTATAAAAGTGGATGTCTTGGATCAATCTCTTTACTGGTGTCTTTGTTGATTTCCCAAATAGTATAAGGTCCTTTAGTTAGCAACAATTCATATTTAGAGAGTTGGTTGGTAAGCCGGTTCCTTTCACGGTATATATGCTTAAATGTAATCGCCTAGAAAAGATTGATAATCCTGCATGTTTCTTCATATATAGGTAGGAGATATATGTTATTTGGAGGATTTTGATGAGCTAACCAATCAATCACAATGAGAGAGTCACCAAATACTTGTAATTTATGACAACCATTATAAGATGCAAGCTTTAAAACCATAAGAACTGCATTAAGCTCAGCCTTGTTGTTGGATGCAGTTCCAATACATGCTGAGAATTTGAAGTAATGGATTTCATAAAGATATAAAAGTCCACCGGTGGCACCAATGCAAGGCTTACCTTGAGTGGCCTTGTTAAAAAAGCACCATGGAGTCGATGGATCAATATGAAAATCCAGTTGGATCCTGCCGGGTCTAGCCCTTTGATTATGAGGGAAATACTAGAGAACAGCAAGACTTTTAGCAACAAATACCTATGGTGGGATAAAAATGTCCTGGAAGATTTTCTTATTATGAGCTAACCATGTTCCCCATATGAGAAACAATGGTAAAGTTCGATAGTCCATATAAGATGAATTAAAAATCCATTCCTTGAGAATAACTTCCAAGTTATGCCCTTCCCAAACAAAATATATTCTAGTGACCACAGAAGCGTACTCCCACATTTCAACAAAGTATTGAAGTTAAAGAATAAATGATCAATATAATCACCCTCACTATGTCGCAATGAGCATCTATTAGGACCAATACCCTTGAACTTAAAAAGGTGGTTTCAAACAAGGATTTTTCCAACTAGTGTAAGTCATAAGAACATGATGTTCTTAAGTTGACAGTTTATGTTCCAAATGGTTGTCAGCCACCATGTTGGTTTAGAAAGATCTTCTTTAGCCTTGATGATTTGATAGCCTAGCCTGTGTTTATAATGGCCTCCATATGGGCTTTTGGTCCAAATTATGGAATCCTCTTGATTGTCCAGATAGATCTTGCATTCTTTCAAGGATCTGGTGTACCTGTTCCAAATAAGAGTCACCTCCCATGTGAAACCAATGTGTTTAGTAGAATTCCATTCTGTATGTATAGAAGAAGTTTGTGCATAATCCTTGATTTGGTGTAAAAAAATGAAACCCATGTCAGTCATGTGGTTAATCATAAAAAGAGGTAACCTATGAACAATATCATTGCATGTCCAAGCATCAAATATAATACGAATGGTTCCTCCATGAGATCCCATCTTCGATTATAGTGTATGTCGAAATCATAGCCTTCCACGTGATGTATACATTCTGAGTAGATATGTGGGGAGATCCGATCTAGTATTGTATATGCATGGGATAAATATATTTTTGGTGTATCACTTTTGTCCATAGCCCATGTCGAGTGATAGTCCTCCATATGCCTTTTGCAGTATGTTCTTTAGAGAAACAATGGTGATGTTTAAGCCCCCATCTGCCAAGGTCCTTTGGAAATGTAATCTTATCCCATGAAATCCATGGGAAGGGTTTCGATTCTTTGTCTTTCCTCCATTAAAAACCAAAGTTGAGCTTATGTATACTATCCATGGAACCATGTGGGATGTGAGCAATAATGATCCAGTATACATGAATTCCCTCAAGGACTAATTTTAGAAGGGTGAGTCTACCAACACGGGATAACCAATGGTTACACCAATGATTCTGTTTTTTCTCTACTCTACAGATCAACGAGCTCCAATCTTTTTTGACATAATCATTGAGTTTGATCAGAAAACCCAGGTAACGAATCCCCTGTTATAGATCACAAATATCAAATTTGAATATGTTGTCGATCCATTCAAGGATCACAGGCTCATGATTCATTGAGGATAGAGTATATTTTCACAGGTTGCATTCCATACATGTAGCTACTTGGAATAAATCAATGATGGCTTTCAACTTGTTTATCTCCCTTTTGGATCCATTAGAGAAGAGGAGAATGCCATCTAGAAACAATAAGTGAGTGATGTATACATCTCCACCAAAATGATATCCCCTGAGAGTGCCATTCGATCTGGTATGGGAGATTAACCTGCTTAAACCATCCATAATGAGAATGAATAATAAAGGCGCAAACGAGCAACCTTATCTAAGACCCTTGCTAGGTATGAAGAAATTGTATGTCAAACCATTAACAAGAACAACAAAACTAATAGTTTGGACACATGATAACATCAAGTTTATCCTATAGAGATCGAAACCCAACTGAGTGAGCACTAATATGAGATAAGTCCAATTAACTCTATCGTAAGCTTTAGATAGGTCGGCTTTGATCACGACAATAGGTGTCCTTCTAATCTTTGTAGAGTTTAAGACCTCATGAGCTATGCTGATGGCATCATTAATTTTGATGCCCTTCGAGGAATGTGAATTGTTTAGGTGATATCAATTTAGAAATACTACCCCCGATTCTGCTTGCAATGATCCTCACAATGATCTTATATATGCAATTACATAATGAAATAGGTCGAAGCTGGTCCATCCTCTTGACTTGATCAACTTTCGAAATCAAAGTCATGAAGGTAGTGTTGAATGCAACCAATATTCTTCCCTTAAGTCGTGATTATTCAACCACAACGAATAAATATTCACCTAATATATCAATCATACATGTGTAGAATTCAATTGGCCAACCATTTAGGCCATGGCTTTTGTCATTGTGCATAGCTTTAAGGGCCATATTGAGTTCATCACTGGTGATAGGTTCTTTAAGAAAAATATTTTGATCCTAAAAAACAATGTAGGGTAGTTGTGTTATGACCTCAAGCATAGGACCAATGGGAGCTCTGTGGTCCTCCTTATAGAGAGTAGAAAAATGTTGGACCCCAATAGGAGCTATATCATGAAATCTAGAAACCTGTACTTGATCAACATCCTCAATTTCCCAAATGGAATTGGTATGAATTATGTGATTAATGAAGTTATGAAATACTTAAAATTCTATTCTCCTTGGAATAGCCAAGTGGCATGACTTTTCAGTCTGAAAGTAGCTTCTTCTTGCTCACAATGCTTGTTCCTTTTAGATACCAAGTTTTGAAACATTATTTTTTTAATACTTTCATCAAACCCTATTATAAAATCTATCTCCAATTTGAAAGAATTTAGACCTCTAATATTAATTTTGAAAGGATTTAAACCTTTAATTTTGATTTTGAAAGACTTTAGAACTCTAATTTTAATTTGAAAGTTTTAAAAGATATTTGTCATTCTTAACAACATATGATATAAAACACTATAAAAAAATTTTTAATCTTAAATCTTGTTGATGACTTTAATTGATGTTTATGTTTGATGTAACTATTATATAATATGAAATGTTTATATTATATTTCTATGAATATTGGTGTACATAGATATCACATTTTATGAGCACATTACATTGTAACAATAGTTTATTTGACTAATTATATTCCTCGCATGTCTTTGACAAATGATCCTTTGCCTTTTTAACGTATCGTGTCCATTCTTAATTGTAAGCAATAAATTAGGTAAGATTTCTTATACCTTTTTCAATATCTTGATTCCTCACTACTTTATTTTTTGTTTTTTCGTCAATTTTTCTTTCAAATCTCCAAAATTGATTTCGTTGTTTTCCTCGCTTGTAATAAGTGTAAGATTCCCCAAACTTTTTCTCAATATTCTTGTATTTTTCGACCTCTTCATTTTCTGATTTAAACTTTCTTTGTTGATTTTGTAGTTTTGCATATACTTGTTTTGGAATTATACCCGCTTATAGGAACTTCAATGCAACTCTATTCACGTGTTTTATGTTTTTAATCAAATTTCCACATTGAACTTGTACCTTGTATTCTTTTAACTTGTACCTTTTGTTTTATGTTTTTAATCAAATTTCCACATTGAACTTGCACTTTGTATTCTTTTAAGTTGTACTTTCTATCATAATTCACTTTACTTTGTATTTATATTTTTAAAATTTTTTTTCTTCAAGAAGAAAAAGATCAGGGCCTTGATATTTTAGAGAATCAAAGGTAATAATTACAAATATATGATATTGAATATCATACTACGACAATGATAAATGCAGACATTCCCCAGCACAAGAACAAAACATATAGGCTATGACCTGCAACCAATATAACATGGTGAGAAAAATGGAGGCACCAACCCCAGTACAATCAATCACTATTCTCTTAAGAAAAACCTTTTAACACATATCATAGGAAGCACATAAAGAGCCTTGATAGCATATCCAAAGGAACCACTATGGGGAATGATAAATCTCCCGAAGTTAGGCACCAAATGTGCCAATAATAAGCTCATCCAATGATCAAAGACAATAATATTAAAGGCTTAAAAAAAAGACTCAAAACTTTCTAAAGAAAGAAGAGTAAGCCACTGTCATACAACAGGTATATTTGAAGCATACCTTAAAAGAGTTGTAAATTTCCATTTCCAATAACCTCACCTTCCAAGTACTCAATGAAGGTGAGTTTTCCCATCTCAAAAGATAGTGCTTCCTTTGATAAACCATCAACACTCGAATCATGCTCCCTATAAATGTGTTGAAAGGTTATAGAGAGGAAAGAGGCCTTGGCTTCAGTAATGCGATCACACCAGTGTTCAAGGTCCACAACCGCAAGGCTTGACACTGAGTTTTCCCAATTTATGATGACCTAGAAGTCCCTAAAGACAGAGAGAGTGAGAATGCCAATAGAAAATGAAAAAAACATAAGGGCCCAAAGTGCCATTAATTATGCCCTGGTATTGGTGCTGACACCCCATCCCAACTTAACGCGAAAGTAATGGGAGGAACTGATAAGTAGAATGAGACCAACACCCCCAATGACTGATGTTGCAGCACCATCAAAGTACCCAGAGGGATAAAAGACAGCAGGAGCTAATCCAATATCACGATGTGCAATTTTTTTCCCCACAACAAGATAAGCATAAAAAAGATTCATGATCCTGTAACAAATAGAGCCAACCATCTGCTCTTGATCTTCAAAAATACAGAGATTGCAAGGTTTCCAAATGCACTAGATGTTAAAATAGAGGCAAGTAAAGCAGATTATGTACTTTCTTCGTCCAAGTTTTTAAATTCTCCAAGAAGAAAGGCTCCTTCCAATTAATAACCAGCGAGAAGCGGGAAGCAAGGGTGGTTCTTATCGCCTGTGCAAAAGAGCAAGCAACGAAAATATTATCCACTAATTCATTATCATCTTTGCGTAAACAACATCAACTAGGACCAATCCATCCCCTGTTATTTAAATTGTCCAACAAACGGATACGATTCTCAACACATAACCAGCTAAAGCACTTTAGTTTCAGTGGTAAATGCCATTACCATAACTGCTTATAATGCCAACCAAATAATTTCTCTGAGAAAGAATTTGCAATAAGGTCGTAAGCCAATTGAGTAGTAGCTTCACCATTTTTTGTATTTTGTAACCAGAGAATACGATCTTTTTGGGTAGAGAGCCTGATTCCCCCATGGGATAGACCAGAGATGTAACGTGACCACTCCTCCTTCCAGGACCCTCCAAGATCAAGGTCCTCCGCATTCAACCAGTAGGAAGAGGAGGTGGGAGAAAAATCAAAGTTGCAAGCTTGACTGAGATTAAATATGCCATAGTCATTTAGATAAGCACGAAGATCATTGGATAGGATGTAGGTCAATTTTAAACCAGAAATAGGGTCAATTCCCAACTTGATATGGGAACCATCACCAGCTCTCCAACCCATCTTACAACTAATCCATGGGAGGACCCGAATGAAACCATTCCACATATGAGAAGTATTTTGTACATAAAACATATTTTTACAGAGCCAATAGTCAATAGTTTTCCTTTTGAGATATTTGACTTGAATCACATGATACCATAAACCATTAATCCCGAGTATACTCCACAATATCTTGAGTCTGAGGGAGATGCTAAACCATTCCAAATTTTTTATATTCCATCCCCCAAGGGAGAAAGGTCTTGAGATACTTTTCCAATCAACTAGGTGCAACTTTAGCTTGTTACAGTACCTTCCCAAAGAAAAGTAAAATGCATTTCCTTAGTATATTCGAGATGGACTTTGGAAGCCTCGCAAGGGGGAACCAGTATACCGATATCCTTGTCAAGACCGATATGATCAAAATAAGTATGCCACCTAATGATAAAAGTTTGTAAGTCCAATGACCAATCTTGTCCTCAAAACTTTTTATGATCCATCTCTAGTCCTTAACACCATATCCAAAGGGTTTAAGCCTAAAGTCCAAATATGTAAAGCCAGAGTCAACTAGTTCCTTCTTATATGGAAGAATAGATTTGATACTGTTACTTACCACCTCCTGCAAGTTATTACTGAGAAAAGAAGATTTCTCTAGACTAATACACATACCCGATGTTGAACAGAAGAGATCCAATATATCTTTGGATGCATTTGATTCCTCCAGGGTTCCACAACCAAATAGAATAACATCATCCACAAAGAGCAAGTGAGTTAAAGCAAGGTCAGACGAGAGACAAATACCTTGAATTTTTCCAGCCCGCTTTGCATCCCCAATGAGTCAACTAAGCCCTTCAATCACCAATAAAAAGAGAAGAGGCAACGAGGGACATCCTTGTTGAATTCCCCTCGTGGCATGAAAAAAACCAGTAGGAGAGCTGTTAATCAAGACCGAAAATTTTGCTGATGACACACATCATATAATCCAATTTATAGATTCCAAGGACATACCAATATGCAGGAGAATAAGGCATAAGAAAGTTTAGTTAACTTATTTGATCAAAATATTTTATGAGGTCGAGTTTTAGAACTAGAGCTTCCAATTTTTTTGATTTATCAAAAATCCATAATAGATTTCAAGATCAAATAGATTTCAAGACAATAAGGATTTATCAAAATCCATAATAGATTTCAAGATCAAATATGCCATTTGGTCATTGCAAGCTGACAAGGCTCCCCGACTTGATGGTTTCACCATCAATTTTTATAGAGCAACTTGGGATATCATCAAGGAAGATTTGAAAAGAATGCTAAATTGGATGAGGAAAAAGGACAAGGTTGGGGGGGCCACCAACTCTTCCTTTCTCACCTTGATACCAAAAGAAAAAAAACCCATGACAATATACCACTTCAGGCCTATTTCACTTTGTAATATCTCATACAAAATCCTTTCAAAAACACTGGCCACAAGAATGAAGAAAATCATGAGAAGGTTATCTCCGATACACAGGGAGGATTTGTTGTTGGGCGTCAAATACTTGACAACATCATTACTGTCAAGGAAGCAATTCACTCCAGCATGGAACACAAGCAACAAGGTATGGCTATAAAGCTCAATATGACTAACACTTTTGATCGAGTAAATCACTTCTTTCTGTTTGAAATCGTGTCAAATTTTGGTTTCTCTATAAGGTTCATTAGATGGATTAAGGCTTGCATCAGCAGCCCCTGGATTGCTCCATTGGTAAATGGTAGGCCAACCAAGTTCTTTTAAGCCACCAGGGGCATCCTCCATGGTTTCCCACTGTCTCCATATCTTTGCCTTCTGGTTGCTAACTCTATGAGCAAAAAGCTACAACAACAGTAAGACAATGAGGATCTTAAAGGTTTGAAAATTGCAAGAGGAGTCAGATCTGCAAACCATGCACAGTTCACCGATGACACAATTTTCCTTGGGGCGCGTCCACGGTCATAGCAAAAAGGTTCAAGAGAGGTCTCTCCATCTTCCTCAAAGCATCAGATGGTAAGATTAATGCTTCTAAATCAAAACCTAATGGCTAGAATTGCCTCCCTGGAACCATGGTGAGTATATCAAGAATCCCTGGATTCAAGGGACTAACAGTCTGGAACTCATTCGGTTATTTGGGCATTCCCATATTCAAGGGGGAAAAAAGAAGGCAGATTGGCATGGTCTGATTAATAAAATAAAATAAAAAATCAATTCTAGGGGAACTAGATGGCTCAACCTAGTAGAAAAATTAGTTCTTATAAAAGCCATCCTCTCTGCCTTTCCGATTTATGTATGCTCAATATCATAACTTCTAACCAATTTATACATGAAATCAATAGAGAAATCCGAAAATTTCTCTGGCAAGGAGGAAAGGATACCAACACAAAAAAAATCAATCTGATTGACTGGGACACTGTGTGCAGCCCAAAGCAAGGTGGCGAAGCGGGAGTAAGAGATCCTCAAATCATGAACTTAGCTCCTAGCGCAAAATTTTTATGGAGAGTAGTCTCTGGTGAAAACGCTTGGTTGGAAAAGGTCCTAAAAAATAAAATAATAAAACATGATAGACAACATAAGAAATTGTGTAGAGAATATGAATATGAGCAGAGTTGGGTCTCCAATTTGGGATCTCTACAAAAAGGCAGCATACATCATCCAAGAAAATGTTTATTGGACAACAAGAAATGGAAAAAGAATCAAAATCTGGCATGATAAACTTGGATTGAATTCCCCATCTAACTTTCGCCAAGAATTAAATGAGCAGAAGACTTGTTTTGATTGCGACAACATCAACACTCTCTATGATTTATCTAACTGGACAATTAGTGGTAGATGGAAAGGGTGGAAGAGCCTTGAACTTCCAACGAACTTCAAACTAATTACAGAGCACTCCTCTTTCTTTTGCACGAGCATGCTCCAATTCACAAAAACATAACATATAGTTGGGGTTTGGGAAAGACTGGTTCATACACAGTGAAAGAAGGCTATCGAATGGTTTATAAAAATAAGAACAGGTACATAAAAGACAACATGTGGAATAAAATATGGAGCTGCGATGGTTTACCAAAGGTCAACGTCTTCTTCTAGATCCTTACCCATTGTAAAACTCTCACAATCGAGAATTTGAGGAAGAGAGGGATCGTAGGGCCACTACGTTGCATCTTGTGTAAAGAGGCGGAGGAAATCCTGGTGCACGTTTTCACTGAATGCAAATTCACGCAGGAAGTTTGGAGTAATGCGCTCAAAGATTTAAAGATGAATATTATAATGCCAACGAACTGGAATGATCTATTTTTTAGCTGGAAAGATTACTACCATGGCTCTTTCAACCAAAAACTGGACTTTGCTAGAGCATGGGAAGCTCTCCCAAGATTCATTTGCTGGAAAATTTGGACCGCGAGAAACAAGGAAAATCTTCGAAGGACTAAACTCAAGCACTAATAAGTTTTTTGCCTCTGCAAAGGCCATTTGGGTGGACTCTTTTATCCATGAGAGGAATGAAAAGCATAAATAAGGAACCTTTAATGGTTGAGGAAAGAACTTGGATGGTCAACCTCGTTTGGCATCCTTCCCCTCGTTCCTGTTTAAACTCCACAAAGAAGCCGAGACTTTCGAGCTGGAAAATAAGGATGAGCAATGAAGAATTTCCAAGTTTGTGGACAAAGATAGGAAGCAACTCTTTGTTCTTTGACGGTGCCTCGAAAGGAAATCCAGGGCTAGCAGGCGCAGGTGGAGTGATCTTTGACTCCAAGGGGAACAAGCAAAAAGAATACGCCTGGGGCATGGGAGAGCAACCAATAATGGTGCGGAATGGCTCGCTTTAATTAAAGGTTTGGAGTTGGCCAAAGATATGGGGATTGAGGAAATGAGTACCATAGGAGATTCCTTAATTGTCACTAGGGAAGCAAGAAATATATCTAGAAATCGAAAGAGTCCCTCCTCCAAGATGCATCAGCTCCTGTTCTGTCTAGTCAAGGAATTTAAATCAATTAACTTCCTTCATGTTTTGAGAGGCCAAAATCATCAAGCGGATAGCATGGCTAATAAAGGAGTGGGTTTGGGTTGCGGTGTTTTAGAAAAGGATAACGTCAACCTTGAAAACATTTGGATCTCTTAACTCTGCTTTGTTGATACAATGTTTTGCTTCTGCATATTATTGCTTGGGCAATATGTAAGAAGATATAGCTTCCACAGTTTAGGCATATTTCATGATAGCTACAGGCTAGTGAAGGATGAACAAGGTGTAATGGATGATGTCTTGTTATGGGAGCAATCCTATATGTAATTTGTGTCCTTGTACTTTTATATATAATAAAAAAAGCACTCAACAATTTCTATTAAAAAAAACATATTTTTACAAAACTAATGTTAAACGTTAATACAAGAAAATTACAATAAATAATTTTTTAAATTATTGATTTATTCTACATGTGATTGGCTAAAAATGGATGACATCATGCTTGGGAAAACGTTTCCCATACGTAGGCGGCGGGGTGATGTAAGCTATATTTAAGATGCGTTGGTTACACCTTTTCATTATTAATGAAACTCTGTTGGATACCTTCAAGTAGATAGAGAAGATTGCAATTTCCAAAAATGTCATTCAATCAATTTAATTTATGCATCAAAGATTTATTTGTGTTATGGCATGAATCACTAATTGGATCGGTAATCAAGGAAAACAGCTGCCGCCCCTAAACTACCTATGCTAGAGATAATACTCTAGTAGAGAAGCTCGGTCAGCTAACTGGCCTTAACAATGTTGGCCAATATCCCTTTGTTGGTATCAGCGAAGGATAACTTGGAGTTAAAAAAGATATTGAAGAAGCAGATATCATCATAACGATCTGGAGTCTTGATCCCAAAAAATCCTTTAGTCTGAATAGTTTTTCCATCCAATTTTATCGTGCATGCTAGTTTATTACTAAGGTAGATTTTATTTTTAAATGCATGATTAGTTTTTATCCTAAAAAGATAAGCTTGGAAAAGATAAGCTTGGGGAAAGTAGCCCCAAGGGTTAGCTCAATTGGTAAGACGTGCGCACACTCTCTCGGTTCGGGGGGAGGTCACGGGTTCAAGCCTTGAGTCCTCTAGGGTTAGGCCTTCTGCTAGGATGGCCGACGGTTTACCACCTGTACCATCCACGAATGTGGGGAAGTATTGCTGTGTTTCCCGTGGATCTTTCCATCTGAAAAAGCTTGGGGAAAGCACCAACTCATCTTTCCAGTCTTTTATATCCCTGCCCTTTATTATTATGAAACTGGCATTGAAAATTTTGATATATTGTCTGGGGCTTCCTTTCAGAGGTATGAGATGGCCCATGATTGAGGGCTTCCTTTCTGGGGCTTCCTTTCAGAGGTATGAGATGGCCCATGATGGCACGAAAGTGATAAGGAAGATACAAAAAGAAGAAGCGTAGTGGAAGAGGCCTAAATGCAGCACAAGTTGTGGCTGTTAAATGAAGTAGGATAACGGTAAATAGCAATGCTAAAAGTGACTACCCAAGCCCTTCCCTTTCAATCTAAATAGTCTGGTTTCCAAAGGGCATTGAAACCAATCCAAACCCAGACGACCGATACGTGTACATCTCTACGTTAGAATTGCATATCTTACCTATACGAACAGGGATCCCAATTTGAGAGAACAACTTGGTCATTTTACCCCTATATAGGCGCTTGCCTAGGGCAACTCCGAAAGTTGTTTAGGTGCTACGCACCTTGCCCAATGCGGACAAGACCTCCGGACCTTATTTTGACATAAAAAGCTTAGTCCCTTGCACTATGTATAGACTATAAACAACCTTAAGCCTGTGAGTGAAAGCCATAGAGTTAAGGCCTTAATAAGAGGTGTATGATCTTTTTTTCTTACTTTATTAGTCTTAGTCATATGGAGAGTAAGGCCCCCGGACTTCCAGTCTTAGTCCCATGCCCTAAGGCCATAGAGAGTTCAAGCCAAGTGAAAAAAGCCAAGTCTGCGTGTAGAGATGTATGTCGTGCACTTAGTTTTATGCTCTGCGCCCTATTTTAACTTACATGCTCAATATAAAGAATGTAGTTAGATTTAACATATCTTATTTACGTGCACTGGGAATTGTGAGTGATTTAGAGGTATATAAATCAAGACTAGGCTCCGTTCAATGGTTCATTGATTGCTAAATTATTCCACAAGGACAAGTTGTGGTGTAGGTTTCAACATATTAAAGTAATGTGTCGGCTGACTTTTTAAACCTACATAAAAATTAATGTCCTATGTTTAAATCAAAATCTTTATGTGAACCACAATAAAATTTACTTGGAAGGTTTATAGAGGTCTTTTATTTTTATTTATTTGCTTTATGTCAACTGCAATATAATTTATTTGAAATGTAATTAGTATGTTGAAAAGATTGGCATATAGAATTGTAATATTTATTTATTTTAATAATAATGTTATTTTTAGTATAAGTTTATTGATAAACAAAAACAATAAAATTTATTTGGAAGGTAACGAGCATAGATCTAAATCCTCGGCTCTATTAAGCGTCGAAAGGGATCAAATTTTTGGAGGTGTAAACCTTTTCTTAGAAGTATTGCACTCAACTATCTTTTTTTTTGTGTGATTCAAACCAAAAGACACATCTTTTTATTTAAGGTCGATATATAATATTTTTATTATTGATATTTGATACTATTTATGACACACATATAAAATTTTATATATTTTTTATTTTGTTAAGAAAAAACATTACAACATCTCCCTCATACATGGTTTTAGAACCATTTGCAAGGCCCTCCTAAAATCATGGGTTGTTTAGGAGGTCTTGCACATGGTCTTAAAACCATTTGCAAAGACCTCCTAAACCATG
>LPNX011039417.1:478295-670070 GCA_001517045.1 Pseudotsuga menziesii
GAATGTGCCAAGTAGTAGATCTGGAAATGTGCCAAGTAATAGATCTGGTATTAGGTATTATATACTTTACATAACTTTATAAGATCTACCCTATATGTTTTAATTTTAACAGGCCAAAAAAATATATTTACTTTTAATTAAATATACATCATAAGTAAATAGAAGTAAATATTTATAGCCTACATTTACATGAGAAATGTTACATAAAGTTACAACATCTCCCTCACAATATGAAATCATAAGTAAATAGAAGTAAATATTTATAGCCGACATATACATGAGGAACCTTACATAACTTTACAACATCTCCCTCATAATCGGATCATAAGTAAATAGAAGTAAATATTTGTAGCTGACATTTACATGAGGAACGCTACATAACGTTACAACATCTCCCTCATAATATTTATAGCCCTCATTTACATGAGGAACGTTACGTTACAAGATCTCCTCCCCCATACTGGGCTGTAGAGCGCCTCTCAGCACAATTATCATGTTTAAAAGTTTTGGTCTATAGAATTGTAATATTTATTTATTTTAATAATAATACTATTTTTAGTATAGGTTTATGTAAAATAAATAATGCTATTTTTAGTATAGGTTTATTAGATAAACTAAAATGATAATTTTTTATGAATATTTTCATAATTTGAAGTGTGTATGATTTAATAATAATTTATTAAATAAATATTATATTGGTTTATTGGATATAACTTTGGTGGTTAGGAGGAGTGATTGTTGCTCTTCCAACTTAAGTTTCATTTTTGTAAGTGACTCTTGTTTAGCCCATGATATGATACTAGACATACATGACTCTTTGATTTTCCAGAAAAAGACATATTGACATATTTACAAGGATGCTTTGTTTTACCATTTTTTTTCATAGAAAACTATATATACAGTACGGTGACATTGCCACCTCGTGGCTGTTATTATTTTGTCATTGGTATGGATTGGTTTGGACAATCAATTTTTTTTAGACAAGAACGGTTATATTTATAAAAACAGTGATGTAACCAATGATATAGAACCATAGAGTGCAGTGATGCCCTTAGGAAGTGACATTCATAAATCAAAATACTTCAATCCATACAGAGTTCGAATTGTTTCAATTCAGATTACTAAAGTAAGAAGAGGCTATTTGCGAGATAAATACTATGGATCATTTTGTGATTCCGCCATGGCGGGAAGAAGAACTTGTAACTGTTGAGTCCTCCAATTTCACCACCTTGAGTTCTAGCTTCTCAAACTTGATTTCCATATCTGTGAGCAATCCAGTCATTGCTTGTTTGGCATGGGTAATTTCTTTTCGCAACTAGACGATATCCCTATCGACTATTTCCAGATGACACCCACCCTCATAATCCAACCTGTGCAGAAAGCGATTCATCCTTTTCACCTTCTTCCTGATGTCCCGAATACCGGCCTCGACTGTTTAAACTAGAGCTAAAGACGGAGTGGATTCGAAAGACGTCTACATGGTGATGAGGGAAACCTGAAAACCAACAATCTCTGCAATTCCTTTGAATCTGCAAACAAACCAGAGCTGATGAACACATGTTATGCCACCACCCTGCTTATTAACGCTTCCAACCTTCGTAATCATTTCACCAGGAGTTGCAAGATGGAATGTCACAGGCATCGCATGCAGAGGATGGGACACGGTGCAAGCGAAGTCTTGTTTACACACCTTGGATGAGACTGAGAACAAAACCATACGTCCACTTATAACCTTGGATCATGCTGCATGCGTGAACCCACGTGCCAATAGTTGAAGTCAGACTGTGCTGCGAGTTGAGGAATTCATTGCTAGGCTCCACGTGGTGAGGGATTGGTGTAGGCCCATAAGACCACAATCCAACGTCCTATGAGATTTGGAAATAGGTGCTAGTGCCATTTATCACTAGAGTTCCTTTGTCGAGGATAGAGGCAAAATTCGCAGCCTGGTCCACTTTGCAGTTGAGCTTCCTTAAGACATGGAAGTAATCGATTTTTTCGAAAGAGTTGGTGAGGCTTTGGATTTTCTTGATCAGCTGTTGGATCTACAATTGAGATGGGAGGGAATTGACCAAGGGAGATTGGATGATTAGCCTTGAGTCTCCGACCACTATAATTTCATCGATACCTTGATTTCAGGATTGATGAAGGCCTTTCCAGAGGGCTAGAGCTTCTGCAATGTTGTTTGTTTCATGTCCTATGCCCTAAGAGTAAGTCGTTTCTTGATTTTCATCAGGGGTAATGAGAACCCCTCCCCCCCTTCCGCCCCTGGTTTGGACAATCAATATTAACAACACGTAAAGTGTATTTTGTAAGTCATGTATGGTTGAGAATCTTTATATTGATTATTCATTTGTAATTAATTCTATAGTCGACAAATGATGCATGTTTGAAGATTGGTTATAAGATAAACTAGACCAAGTCCTCCATCCTATGAACTACGTTTGTTGTTATAATCATGTGATTGGTGATTATTGCTAAATTTATAAGGGGAAACTCTAGTTTTTTTATGGTCCTAACAAAATTATAATAATGGAAGAATATATGAGAGATATTGTATGAAGGTTATGTTTTGATAGAGAAAGAGGTGTCATCTTAGTCTATGCTTGAAAAATAAAGTTACTACATAAGTAGGTGTATTGAAAAGTACCCAAGAGGTATGATCAATGTGTATTGGGGTTTAAACACTTAATAACACAAATTTAATCATTTCAATTTAAAAGATAAGGCAAAACATGTTTAGATAAATATTGCTATAAATCAACATAGATCCATTTAAAAGGATCTACAAAGCGTCCAAAGGGATCAAATCTCTCGAGGTACAAACACTTCCTCTAATTTGGTTTTAATTTTATCTAACTTTGTTTACCTAGATATTTGAGGTGCAAACCCTTCATCTAATTTGGTTTAATTTTATCTAATTTATTTATCTAATTTGTGTAGTTTTGTATATATGCCATTGTAAATGTTTTAAATCTAATTTTAGCGTGCATGTCTTGTTTATAAGATTTTATTAATTTTTAAAAGCACACATGTCAGGATGAACATAGAGGGAGTTACACATTCCCCTACTAGGTTGTAGAATATGCCTCTTGAGACAAAAAAGTATCCACAAATGATCATAATAAAGTATTTTGCATTGAAAACATAGTAGAAAAAAAACAACTTTAGTTAATAATAATCATGTGATAAGGTAAAGTGAAATTAAGGATAGTTAATTGATAGTTAAATTAAAATTCTATCAGTCACCCAACAAGTTTGGTATGTTGGAGAGTTGGTTTTGATAAATATAAAAGGCGCCCCCTCTCCCTTATGGTCGAGCGTGCTTTCACTTCCAAATGCATGTTTTTATAAAGGTGCACCCTTGTTATGAGGGGATTGGGGTAATATCCCTCCCATCCATCGGGGTCTCGAATTCCACATTTTACTTTGGGGAAGTTGGTGATTTAGAGCGCCCTCTCCTTAAGTAAAATAGGAAAGTTATGCCCTCAAGTTGGTCTGGTCCGTTCGATCCGAAAAAACTTCTCATATGAATAAGGAGGAGTGGATTGAGTGGCTACTCTCCACTGGAAACCACTCATAAATTACATTCTTACTATTAGTTTACTGGCGAACAGATGGCTGGTACTCGTATTTCTTGAGGAAAAGGATGCTGCTCTCATTCTGGGATTCCTGTGGACCATTGAGAAAGGGTCTCTGGTCTTGATCCATTAGCACACTAGCTTTGATCCTCTTCGAGAGAGGGTTGTTAAAATACACCTCTGGGTCTTGCTACCTATCCTTCCTTTCCCTCTTTGGAACAAGGATTTCCTGATAGGTCTTGCTAACTCCCTAGGGCAATTTGTAGCGGTATAAAAAGACTTTCATTTTATTTTTGATAAGCGCATGGCCAGGGTTTTAGTTGAGTTGGATGTCTCAAAAGGCCTACTTGTTGAGATTGATATTGTCTGCAATGATATTGGCATTCCTCAAAGAGTGGATTATTTGAATGTGCCCTTTAGATGTAGCTACTTCCACACTACTGGACATCTTAGGAATACCTGCACCTCTTTACTTCATGGTCTTCCTCGCTCCAAGGGTTTTGAATCCTTTGATCAACCATCCTGTGATCTCCCCCCTGCTGAAGTCATCTCTACTCCGTTTCCTGCTGGTGTGTATGGATCCTCATCTCCTACACTGTATGATGACCTGACGAAAGGTGAACTTTTATATATTGAAGATGTGGAGAATTGGTCCAGATTGAGTATCCCTGTTACGGAGAGAAATTCCTATGGCTTGGGGTACCACAACAGACAGCTTGACTCCATAAATCAATCCTTTCCAATATGCATCAGAAATTAAATGTCTAACACTAAAGGATCAGACCTCGTACCTTATTCCGGACGGTTGAAGTAGATCCCCGTTGAGCTTTCCAATCTTCAGCTTGAATTGCTATATTACTTCCTCAACAACAAGTAAACAATACAAGCATACTATATATCATGGTGTTAGATCTATTCTAGCATATATAATAAAAAATGTAAAAGCATTTGACATATTCCCATGGATAAAATATTCATTCAAATACACATCATTGGATAGGAAAAGATATTTCTATTAATATAAATCAGAGATTACAAGATAGATACAACCTCTGACGGCACGTCTGCGAACCGAAGAAACTGAATCCCCCACTTGGGCCTCCACTACTTCAATCCTCCATCTCTCAATAGCAAGCTTACAAGCAAAAGGCAAGCTTGGGAAGAACACAAAAGTGCTCCAAGGGACAAAGGGATGCAGACTCAAGCATAAGTTTCGGCAACAATGGACTATAGTTTCTTTGCTCTCAATTCTCTCTTATGCTTTCAATGTACCAAGGGGTTCCTTATATAGCTTTCAAAGGGATACTGAAAGGTCAAATCCGTGCGATCTCAAGGCATATGGAAGGCCAGGAGTCAAATGAGTTGGATCCATGTCAAGGAAAACTCCAAAAGGATATGGATTATGCACACATCCCGATGTACGTGGTTATATGGGTCAAACCTGCGTATGTACATAGTTATAGGTTTAAAATCTGCGTATATCATTTTTCATATGTTTGTAGGGATGATTAAGGAAACATCAAAAGACAAAAAGTGGTCCATAGGTGCTAATGAGTCTGCAGCAGGACAGGGGAAGGCCATACAATGTGTGATTCACCTAGAGTCATGAAATCCGCTATAACAATCCCCCCTTGCTCTTCAAACTCCCAGAAGTTTTGTCCTACCTTGCCAAGCCCCTCTACCCCCCAATTCGCTCCTTCCCGACCTCCCTTGCACACTGTCTCTTTGCCTCCTTTGGCTCCTATTGATCCTGTGATCTCCCCCCCCAACCGAAGACATCTCTACCCTGTCTCTTGTTGGTGTGCATGGATCCTCGTCTCCTACACTGTATGATGACTTGAATAAAGGTGAAATTTTATATATTGAAGATGTGGAGAATTGCTCCAGATTGACTATCCCCCCTTACTCTTCAGACTCTCAGAAGTTTCGTCCTACCTTTTCGATCCCCCCTGCCCCCAAATTTTCTCCTTCCTCGCCTCCCCTGCACACTGTCTCTTTGCCTCCTTTGTCTCCTATTGATCCTTTACCCTTGTCGACTTCAGAGACTCCTTCTCTGTTCACTTTGGAGGATTTCCCTCCCCTCCCGAGAACCTCTCCTAAACCTATTGAACCTTTATTACCTAGTCCTAGTGACTCCACATCCTTTATGGATCCCTCTCTTCTCAAGTCCCTCTCCATTTTCTCAAATAAGTCTCCCCTCTCACCTTCCACTCTTCCCTTAGATTCCATCAGATTCGAAAATGTTACTATTAAAAAATCCAGGAAAGTCAAACCTTCTCCTTCTTCTTTTGGAGATCTAGGAGCCTCTGGTCTTTACACACCCCTCTCTATCAGAATCAAGGCATCAACTAGATCCCCCAACCTATCCTCTCCCTAGGCACTTAGAGCATTGTCACATGTTGAACATGTTTCCCCATGAAGATTCTCACCATGAATATTCGTGGGTTTTGGGGGCTTACCAAACAAAAAACCCTTAAGTCTTTGTTATTGTTTATAAATCTTGACATGATATTAATTCATAAAACTATGTGTGACCATTTCCATGCTCTTCGTCTTTTCTACAAGATCAATCCTGGTTGGGAATTTTCTGCCATTGACTCTTCAGGCCACTCTAGAGGTCTTTTGACTAGTTGGAACCCTCTGCTTACTCATTGTAAATCCTTTATATCCTATGCGGGTATTCTGGTTAAAGCTAGGTTTAAAGGTATTGACTATGTTTTCTCTATCCTCAATTGCTACAACCCTTTCTCAAACATATATCACTTTTGGAATAATGTCTTAGCGGGGGGCATATTTGATCCTCCTAATCTCTTAATTGCTGGGGATTTGAACATCACTATCTCAGATGTTGAAATTTGGGGCCATAAAGCACGCATTGACTTACTAGCTCTGTTTTTCTCATAGCTTCTGTCCAATACCAATATGGTTAATCTTGACCCGCACTCTCCTAGCCCTACATGGAGAAATGGTTGTATCGGCTTAGAGGGTATTAGCAAAATACTAGATATATTCCTTGCCTCAGGTCATCTTCTCCCTTCTCTCAACCACTACAGAACTTGGTCCCATCCCTCTGAAGTCTCTTACCACTAACCTGTCTTTCTGGAGTGGAAGGTCCTACCTTCCTCTCACCTTTACCCTTTTAAGTTCAATCGGGCCTGGCTTCAGGATAAGGACTTTCTTGCAATTGTAAACACTTCTTGGGCCTCCGATACACATCTTTCGGTCCATGATTCTATGTCCATTCTCAACCTTAAACTCAAAAGGCTCAAAAGTACAGTTATAGATTGGGGAAAAACAAGCTACTAGACAGTACTAAAGAGGTATCAGAAATTGATCTGGAGATCCAATCTCTCCTTTCTACTCGACCCTCTGGCATACTCACTGATGGTGAAGCAACACAATTGTCTCTTCTGAAATACATAAAAGAAAATATTTTGGCTCATGAGGTCTTAACTGGGAAAATCAAAAGTAGAACCAATTTTAGTGAAGGTGATGCAAATACAAAGTTCTTCCACAATTATGATTCAACTAGAAGGAACACTTAAGCTATTTGGGATCTTCAGAATAAGGCTGGTGATCTAGTTGAAGATGAGGCCCATCTCAAATAATTGGGTGAATTACACTTCTTCTAACTTTTTAAAGAGGACGGTAATACAAATATTGTTGATCAACTTAAAATCGTCAACCTCTTTCCCTCCTTTGTAGAAGAGGATGAAGTAGGTATTTTCCTCTCTGAGATCACTCTATCTAAAATTGAAGGAGCATTAAAAGGATTAAAAAAGGATAAAAGCCCTGGTCCAGATGGATGGTCGGTGGAATTCTCTCTGTGGTTCTTTGACCTGGTAGGTATTGGGGAGGGTCAACAAATCCATCAATGCTACCTTTCTTACCCTCATCCCGAAGTGTGAAATTCTCAAACATTTGCTCATTTTCGCCCTGTATCACTTTGCAACTTGGTCTACAAGCTCATCTCAAATATTACAGCGGTCCGCTTGAAGCCGTTTTTAGATAAGGCCATCTCTACTCAACAATATGGTTTTATCCATAATAGACATATCATTGAGCTTGTTGGAATCACTTAAGAAATACTTGACTCTATAAAAAAAATAAACAACAGGTTTTGGTTCTCAGGTTGGATCTTGTCAAAGCATTTGGTCGTGTAAATTGGAATTTCTTAAGACTGGCCCTCCTGCAAATTGGAATACCTATTGATGGGGTCAACTAGATCATGGGCTATGTTTTCTCCTCTAACTTCGCAATTCTTTTCAACGACACTCCATGATATTTCTTCCAGGTTTCACGAGGTATACGACATGGATGCCCTCTTTCCCCTCTCCTTTTTATTCTTGTGATTGAAAGTTTAAGTCTTATTATTGTTGATGCTGAGAGAAGAGGTAAAATCCATGGGATCAAAGTATCCTCCAGCTTTCCTATAACGCATCTCCTCCTTGTTGCCGATGTTATCTGGTTTGGGATGGGGATACTTGAAGAATGGTGGGGGTATAAGGAAATATTGGATCTCTTTTGTTCAATTACAGGTATGAACATCAGTTTAGAGAATTCGTCCTTTCTTTACAATGAAGTGAATGTTGAAACAAGGGACCATATAGCCTCCATCTTTCCATACAAAGTGGACCCTCTCATATCAGGGTTTTAGTACCTTGGGTATCGTCTCAAACCCCTGGGCTATTTCACTAATGACTGGAGGTGGATCATTAAAAGCTTTGAAAAAAGAACAAATAACTGGGCTTTCAGACTGTTATCTCTTGGTGGTAGACTGATCCTTGTTAGGTTTGTTCTCACTGCGTTAGCTATCTATTGGTTTGCTTTAGCCTGGTTCCCAAAATCTATTCTAAATTGTCTTAAACACTGCATTTTTACCTTTCTTTGGGGATATGTTGGTGGCAAGCATAAGATGCACTTAGTGGAGTGGTTCTCAATCTCCAAGCCTCGTGAATATGGCGGTTGGAACATAAAGAACTTTGATTGGTTCAGTATGTCTCTCAAAATGAAAAGCTTGTTGATGGTCCTTAATGGATGATTGGCTTCGCCAATAAAGTTTCACTATTCAAGGTACTTCTTACTTCTGGAATGGCTTCATTAGAACTCTTTCCTAGATCTCTATTCAACTGGGATGGAAGGTTGGAGATGGAAAAAATGTTAGGCTGAGTATAGATCCTATTGTAGGTTTAAACTCCTCCTTTGTTCTCTCTGAGGGCCTCAGGGATTATCTTTGTGACTTTGGCATTTCTACTATCAATCAGGCCCGTAACCTAGGAGTTGGTACCAACTCCCAAACATACCGGTTATCTACAACGGACTTGGCTTTGGGAGGAAATTCTAAGGAAGAATGGACTTATTATATCAAAGGCTTATCTCATGTATGTATCAGATTAAAGGATGCTAATGATACATTGTCATGGTTGTACAACAAATCTACATGAGTTGTTTCTACCAAGTTGTCTTATGAACATATTATTTCCTCCTTGCTGCCTTTATCTCCTGTTAGTTCACATTCTCATATTTGGTCCTATATTATGCCTCTAAAGTTGAAATGCTTTACTTGGATTTGTATGGAAAATCACATCAATACATGGGATAATTTGTTTAAAAAAAGGATGGGCTGGGCCTAATAGATGTTGTCTCTACAGAAATTGTGAGGAATCAATAAATCACCTCTTTGTTGGTTTCTCCTTCACTCGGGAAATCTTAAACATACTAAGCAGGCATTTACACATACTTTTGCATTGGAATGATCCATCTTTTCTAAACAATATAGAAAATTGGTTCAAAAGGGAACATGAACTTCTCTACCTTCCTATTTTCTTCATTTGGAATATGTGGAACACTAGGAAATCTTACATGTTCGAGGACAAACTTCCTGACAAGATCCTCCTCTTCTACATAATTATGAACCAGTTTCACACTTATCCTGTGAACTATAATAGGAAATCAAAACGCATAACTGTTGGGAATGCTCGAATCATAACCTATCCATCAGGTTACTTTGATGGGGCTGCAACAAACAAGATGGGAGGACGTGGTATCTATCTATCGATTAGCCAAGATCACTTTTTCTACATCAAAATGGGATGTGGGCTCAGCACTAACACCATATCATAATTACTTGCACCATGGGATCTTCTGTACTTTTCCAAAGAATTAGGCATCCCCACACTTCATGTCTTTGGGGACTCATCAGTTATCATTAGCCGGGTCAAAGATAAGGCAGCTCTCTCTGCCCTTGATTTGGATGGCTTGTGTTTAAACATTTTGGAGTTGAAGGATTTCGTTCTCTCTTTAGACTTCCATCATGTCTATAGAGAACACAATAAGAGGGCATATAGTTTATCCAAGGTAGTGCTTTGTATGGCTAATGGCCTTCTCTCCTTCTCCGAATTCTATGAAGGAATTGCTATTCGGGAAGTCAAGCTTCAACTATACTAAAGCAAGCTTATACCTCCTACTCTTCAACCTTTGGGTTGCATTTTCATGAGTTTGGATGGTTGAGTCTTTTTTCATCCTTTGGATGTACTAAGGTTAACATTGTTACTAAGGAATCTTTATGTTTTCTCTTTAGACTTGCATTGATAGCCTTCAATGTTTAAGTTTGGCTGAGTTTACATCCTTTGAGCTCTCAGATCGGATCTCTCTATTTACTGTATTAGTCTAGCACCTCATATTGCCTTTTGCTGATCTGATATGATACTGTTATTTTTGCGCTGTAAAAGTTACCTTTGATTCTACTAATGAATATCAAGGAACGACTATTTCCCTTTTGGAAAAAATATGCATGCTTGTATAAAAGAGATATTTGGAATTGTTAAAAAGTAAAGTGTATTTGTAAAATTAAATATATGGCAATATGCTTTTTGTGGTTCTTTTTATAATCATGATAAAGTATTTTGCATTTACTAGTTTGGTTAAAGATAATAGTGTGATAATTAAAGCCAATACAAAGAGCCATGAGATCCTAATTAGACACTTGTTTTTTTTGTAACACCAATAGATTTCTTATCTATTTTTTTGTTCTTTTAACAAGATGGGTTTTTTACAATGAATGTCAAAATTATCTGAGTTTTATACAACTTCAATTTTTTGGATTCACCTCCATAAAGAATTTTTCAGCTTCTTCCTTTCAATTTGCATTATTTGGCCTTTCGTCTTTCTAGTATTCCATAGGGCATAGAACATATCCAAAACTTGCTATGTGTAAATAAACATATATCATAATTTTCATATTCTAGCCAAATTAGAGGCTTCCTTGTTCCAAATCAACCATAGGATGAGTAGATTCGACATAGTTGGCTTTTCTTATTTTACAATTGCATGAAAAATAGGAATGGAATTGTACATAGGAAGTTTTGGCAATATTTCATGGTATTAATGAATTATAGATTGTAATGATGGTTCTTATGGTGCTTTTGTCATAGGCTTGTTGTATACTGCAATTGGATGATACCTTTTGATGTATACTCTAGTCTGTTTAGCCATTTTCACCGAACAACTAACCGAAAGGGTTATGTAGTGTTTGGTTATGTATTGTTTGTGTTGGAAACAATGGCTTGATGAATATGCTTAGTAGTTCATAACCACAAAATAAATTAGACACGCTTCTTAGACTCTTGATGAGAATCTATTCACCTACACAAGAAAATGTATTGTGGTTAGAGACATTGACAAGATAGGATAATTACTAGACATTGCAGATCTATACTTTGCAAATTTTTAGGCTAAATCCATGTTTATTTATGACAGTTCAATGAGATTTCGTTGTTCTCAACAATCACATATTATCTTCTTTTGTTGTACTTTATTGCGCTGAATTCAGTGCTTTGAACTTTGGTATATATTTTGGCTCATGTTACTATACTGAGATTTATGTGGAACTATTGCTTTATAAGCTTGTAGTAATTTTTTTGAATTCAAGCCTAGAAGAAAAGTTTTAGCCATCTTGGTTCCCCTGCAAAATTTGGTGGTCTATTTGATATCAAATTTTATTATTATAATAATTAGAATTTTTTTTTTGTAGCCATTGCACCAGAATTTTCGCATAAAGAAGAATCTGGCTAAGAAGATGAGGCAAACCAAGCCTCTTCCTCACTAGATTGGGATGAGGATTGTAAGTTGTTTTTTTCCCTAATTTCTTGTTAATGGTTATTTGGATTTTTTATTTCAAATCTTGTTTTTACTCCATTGTTTGTTAATGGCTAATGTTTAAATGCTATTTCATTGCAACTACGATGGCAAGTGTAAGCATTGGTGTAGAACAAAACTTGGTCTATATGTATGAACAATATATGTTATTTGAGTTTTATTTGGAAGAGATGTATCTGGATACTATAGAAGAGTTTTTTCCATTTGGGTTGTCAAGAGTGCCATTTAAAAGTTTTTGACAGAAATTTTATTACACTGGGATTCCATATTTTGATTGGGTTATATAAAGCTCAAGAGAAGATTATGATTCCCTGTTAATTATTTGTTATTGTTGTATGATCTTTTGCTCAACATGTACATGGTCATTTTGAAACCTAGATACATAGGGTTAAATTACCATGACTATATTCCATTTAATGTCACTCTATACTCTATGGATTCTATATCCAATTATCAATCTCTTAATACGATGGCAGGCCATATTTTATTTGTTCTTTTACTCTTTCATTCCATGGTAATCTTGGTAAAAGCTAGTATATTTAACATGTTTGATTTCATTATTCTAATTATCAATTCAAATAGATATCTCCCAGACATAAATTATGCCCTTGACATAGAAAACAGTTGAAGAAAACAATGAACTGTTTATTTGAAATGTGTCCTTTGTAGTAGATATTTTTTAATTGCCTTACATTATTCCAAACTCTAAAAATGTTTGTCTTGATTGTTGGTTGTCTTCCGTTTGTTTATGTTGAAAACAAACTTTTGCATTTAAATGAGTCTCACTATCTCTATGGAATTACATACTTCTTCTTGTTGTGCTTTTGAATCTAATAACTTTATTATCATACTACACATTCTTTTAACTCCTTTTTAACTGTTCACAAATAAATTTGATGATTATCATGTTTGAGTGCAAAACCTTGATATTCGAATTCCTAGTTGTTGTGAATATTTTTCAATAAATGATTGCAAGTGGATTCGAGTTGGTACCATTGTGGACATCATGAATACTAAATGGAGCAAGTTGTATACTTGGGAGGTTTGTGATCCTTGCACGGTCTTCACATCCATCTTGTTTGCATTTATGATTAAAGTATACAATTTAATTTTCCAGTTTTGTTCTTAATATTTAATTCTTGACATTAGACTGTTTGTGTTTGTATTATTAGTAGTAACTTTCTTTTCAGTATACATTGTTTTTGTTATAGGTATTGTCTTATACCAGGATCTATTAGCAATATCGGGGACATTGCCACCTCTTGGCTCTTGTCTTAAATACAAAAAGGCTTAAATTCTAAAAATTAGACTCAAAGTAAGATCTTTTCAGGGTAAACCATTTTTATTTATTTATTTTAGGGTAATCCGTTTTTTTAAATATAGGGTATGTGACTTTGTGAATATTGTGATAGTATAGTGTGCTTTACTCTCTTTTTTAAATCAAAGCATAGGTTATGGGTTTTGACCTTAGTATTCTTCATTTTATGTTTTCTTTTCAAAAAATATTTCACAATAATATTAACATTACTACCATGTTCTAAAATTGTGAGATTTTTTTCCCGAAAATTGTGAGATTTTTTTCTCGAAAAAAAGATCACAATTTGAATTATATTAACTCAAAGGCCATATTGTTCAGTGGCTATGGTAACCTTACATGGATAATGGTAGTCAGAAAGCTTGTATCAATTGTATATTGTAATGTATAACTTCAGTACTCTATCATGTACAAAATTCATAAATAAACATGAAATTGTACATATATTATCATCCTATAACATCACTATAAAGTAAGTGCCTCCCAAAAAACCCATATATAATGGCCAACATCTTATAAAAGTGGATGTCCTGGATCAATCTCTTTATTGGTGTCTTTGTTGATTTCCCAAACAGTATAAGGTCCTTCAGTTAGCAACAATTCATATTTAGAGAGTTGGTAGGTAAGCCTGTTCCTTTCATGGTATATATGCTTAAATTTAATCGCCTAGAAAAGATTGATAATCCTGCATGTTTCTTCATATATAGGTAGGAGATATATGCTATTTGGAGGATTTTGATGAGCTAACCAATCAATCACAATGAGAGAGTCACCAAATACTTGTAATTTATGACAACCATTATAAGATGCAAGCTTTAAAACCATAAGAACTGCATTAAGCTCGGCCTTGTTGTTGGATGCAGTTCCAATACATGCAGAGAATTTGAAGTAATGGATTTCATAAAGATATAAAAGGCCACCGGTGGCACCAATGCAAGGGTTACCTTGAGCGGCCTCGTTAAAAAAGAACCATGGAGTCGATGGATCAATATGAAAATCCAGTTGGATCCTGCTGGGTCTAGCCCTTTGATTATGAGGGAAACACTAGAGAATAGAAAGACTTTTAGCAACAAATACCTATGGTGGGATAAAAATGTCCTGGAAGATTTTCTTATTATGAGCTAACCATGTTCCCCATATGAGAAACAATGGTAAAGTTCGATAGTCCATATAAGATGAATTAAAAATCCATTCCTTGAGAATAACTTCCAAGTTACGCCCTTCCCAAACAAAATATATTCTAGTGACCGCAGAAGCATACTCCCACATTTCAACAAAGTATGGAAGTTAATGAATAAATGATCAATATAATCACCCTCACTATGTCGCAATGAGCATCTATTAGGACCAATACCCTTGAACTTAAAAAGGTGGTTTCAAACAAGGATTTTTCCAACTAGTGTAAGTCATAAGAACATGATGTTCTTAAGTTGACAATTTATGTTCCAAATGGTTGTCAACCACCATGTTGGTTTAGAAAGATATTCTTTAGCCTTGATGATTTGATAGCCTAGCCCGTGTTTATAATGGCCTCCATATGGGATTTTGGTCCAAATTATGGAATCCTCTTGATTGTCTAGATAGATCTTGCATTCTTTCAAGGATCTGGTGTACCTATTCCAAATAAGAGTCACCTCCCATGTGAAACCAATGTGTTCAGTAGAATTCCATTCTGTATGTATAGAAGAAGTTTGTGCATAATCCTTGATTTGGTGTAAAAAAATGAAACCCCTGTCAGTGAAGTGGTTAATCATAAAAAGAGGTAACCTATGAACAATATCATTGCATGTCCAAGCATCAAATATAATACGAATGGTTCCTCCATGAGATCTCGTCTTCGATTATAGAGTATGCCGAAATCATAGCCTTCCACCTGATGTATACATTCTGAGCAAATATGTGGGGAGATGCGATCTAGTATTGTATGTGCATCGGATAAATATATTTTTGGTGTATCACTTTTGTCCATAGCCCATGCCGAGTGATAGTCCTCCATATGCCTTTGGCAGTAAGTTCTTTAGAGAAACAATGGTGATGTTTAAGCCCCCATTCGCCAAGGTCCTTTGGAAATGTAATCTTATCCCATGAAATCCACAGGAAGGGTTTCGATTCTTTGTCTTTCCTCCATAAAAACCAAAGTTGAGCTTATGTATACTATCCATGGAACCACGTGGGACGTGAGCAATAATGATCTAGTATACATGAATTCCCTCAAGGACTAATTTCAGAAGGGTGAGTCTACCAACACGGGATAACCAATGGTTACACCAATGATTTTATTTTTTCTCTACTCTACAGATCAACTAGCTCCAATCTTTTTTGACATAATCATTGAATTTGATCAGAAAACCCAGGTAACGAATCCCCTATTATAGATCACAAATATCAAATTTGAATATGTTGTTGATCCATTCAAGGACCGCAGGCTCATGATTCATTGAGGATAGAGTATATTTTCACAGGTTGCATTCCATACATGTAGCTACTTGGAATAAATCAATGATGGCTTTCAACTTGTTTATCTCCCTTTTGGATTCATCAGAGAAGAGGAGAATTCCATCTACAAACAATAAGTGAGTGATGTATACATCTCCACCAAAATGATATCCCCTGAGAGTGCCATTCGATCTGGTATGGGAGATTAACTTGCTTAAACCTTCCATAATGAGAATGAATAATAAAGGCGCAAACGAGCAACCTTATCTAAGACCCTTGCTAGGTCTAAAGAAATTGTATGTCAAACCATTAACAAGAACAACAAAACTAATAGTTTGGACACATGATAACATCAAGTTTATCCTATAGAGATCGAAACCCAACTGAGTGAGCACTAATATGAGATAAGTCCAATTAACTCTATCATAAGCTTTAGATAGGTCGGATTTGATCACAACAATAGGTGTCCTTTTAATCTTTGTAGAGTTTAAGACCTCATGAGCTATGCCGATGGCATCATTAATTTTGATGCCCTTCGAGGAATGTGAATTGTTTAGGTGATATCGATTTAGAAATACTACCCCCGATTCTGCTTGCAATGATCCTCACAATGATCTTATATATGCAATTACATAATGAAATAGGTCGAAGCTGGTCCATCCTCTTGACTTGATCAACTTTCGAAATCAAAGTCATGAAGGTAGTGTTGAATGCAACCAATATTCTTCCCTTAAGTCATGATTATTCAACCACAACGAATAAATATTCACCTAATATATCAATCATACATGTGTAGAATTCAATTGGCCAACCATTTAGGCCATGGCTTTTGTCATTGTGTATAGCTTTAAGGGCCATATTGAGTTCGTCACTGGTGATAGGTTCTTTAAGAAAAATATTTTGATCCTCAAAAACAATGTAGGGTAGTTGTGTTATGACCTCGAGCATAGGACCAATGGGAGCTATGTGGTCCTCCTTATAGAGAGTAGAAAAATGTTGGACCCCAATAGGAGCTATATCATGAAATCTAGAAACCTGTACTTGATCAACATCCTCAATTTCCCAAATGGAATTGGTATGAATTATGTGATTAATGAAGTTATGAAATACTTAAAATTCTATTCTCCTTGGAATAGCCAAGTGGCATGACTTTTCAGTTTGAAAGTAGCTTCTTCTTGCTCACAATGCTTGTTCCTTTTAGATACCAAGTTTTGAAACATTATTTTTTTAATACTTTCATCAAACCCTATTATAAAATCTATCTCCAATTTGAAAGAATTTAGACCTCTAATATTAATTTTGAAAGGATTTAAACCTCTAATTTTGATTTTGAAAGACTTTAGAACTCTAATTTTAATTTGAAAGTTTTTAAAGATATTTTTCATTCTTAACAACATATGATATAAAACACTATAGAAAATTTTTAAATCTTAAATCTTGTTGATGACTTTAATTGATGTTGATGTTTGATGTAACTATTATATAATAAAATTATAAAATGTTTATATTATATTTCTATGAACATTGGTGTACATGGATATCACATTTTATGAGCACATTACATTGTAACAATAGTTTATTTGACTAATTATATTCGGAGTCGGCTTTCGAACCGACCATTTGCACCGATTGGACAGCCGCGTTCGCGTGAGCGGTCATGTCCGACGACCGCGGACGTCGGATCAGTGCAAATGGTCGGTTCGAAAGGGCCAGCCATTATATTCGTCACATGTCTTTGACAAATGATCCTTTGCCTTTTTAACGTATCGTGTCCATTCTTAATTGTAAGCAATAAATTAGGTAAGATTTCTTATACCTTTTTAAATATCCTGATTCCTCACTACTTTATTTTTTGTTTTTTCATCAATTTTTATTTCAAATTTCCAATATTGATTTGGTTGTTTTCCTCGCTTGTAATAAGTGTAAGATTCCCCAAACTTTTTCTCAATATTCTTGTATTTTTCGACCTCTTCATTTTCTGATTTAAACTTTCTTTGTTGATTTTGTAGTTTTGCATATACTTGTTTTAAAATTATACCCGCTTATTGGAACTTCAATGCAACTCTACTCACGTGTTTTATGTTTTTAATCAAATTATACTAGCTTATAGGAACTTCAATGCAACTCTATTCACGTGTTTTATGTTTTTAATCAAATTTCCACATTGAAGTTGTACCTTGTATTCTTTTAACTTGTACCTTTTGTTTTATGTTTTTAATGCCAACCAAATAATTTCTCTGAGAAAGAATTTGCAATAAGGTTGTAAGCCAATTGAGTAGTAGCTTCACCATTTTTTGTATTTTGCAACCAGAGAATACGATCTTTTTGGGTAGAGAGCATGATTCCCCCATAGGATAGACCAGAGATGTAACGTGACCACTCCTCCTTCCAGGACCCTCCAAGATCAAGGTCCTCCGCATTCAACTAGTAGGAAGAGGAGGTGGGAGAAAAATCAAAGTTGCAAGCTTGACTGAGATTAAATATGCCATAGTCATTTAGATAAGCACGGAGATCATTGGATAGGATGTAGGTCAATTTTAAACCAGAAATAGGGTCAATTCCCAACTTGATATGGGAACCATGACCAGCTCTCCAACCCATCTTACAACTGATCCATGGGAGGACCCGAATGAAACCATTCCACATATGAGAAGTATTTTGTACATAAAACATATTTTTACGGAGTCAACAGTCAATAGTTTTCCTTTTGAGATATTTGACCTGAATCACATGATACTATAAACCATTAGTCCCGAGCACACTCCACAATCTCTTGAGTCTGAGGGAGATGCTAAACCATTCTAATTTTTTTATATTCCATCCCCCAAGGGAGAAAGGTCTTGAGATACTTTTCCAATCAACTAGGTGCAACTTTCGCTTGTTACAGTACCTTCCCAAAGAAAAGTAAAATGCATTTCCTTAGTATATTCGGGATGGAATTTGGAAGCCTCGCAAGGGGGAACCAGTATACCGGTATCCTTGTCAAGACCGATATGATCAAAAGAAGTCTGCCACCTAATGATAGTAGTCTGTAAGTCCAATGACCAATCTTGTCCTCAAAACTTTTTATGATCCATCTCTAGTCCTTAACACCATATCCAAAGGGTTTAAGCCTAAAGTCCAAATATGTAAAGCCAGAGTCAACTAGTTCCTTCTTATATGGAAGAATAGATTTGATACTGTTACTTACCACCTCCTGCAAGTTATTACTGAGAAAAGAAGATTTCTCCAGACGAATACACATACCCGATGCTGAACAGAAGAGATCCAATATATATTTGAATGCATTTGATTCCTCCAGGGTTCCACAACCAAATAGAATAACATCATCCACAAAGAGCAAGTGAGTTAAAGCAAGGTCAAACGAGAGACAAATACCTTGAATTTTTCCAGCCCGCTTTGCATCCCCAATGAGTCGGCTAAGCCCTTCAATCACCAATAAAAAGAGAAGAGGCAACGAGGGACATCCGTGTTGAATTCCCCTCATGGCATGAAAAAAACCAGTAGGATAGCCGTTAATCAGGACCGAAAAGTTTGCTGATGACACACATCATATAATCCAATTTATAGATTCCAAGGACATACCAATATGTAGGAGAATAAGGCGTAAGAAAGTTCAGTTAACTTACTTGATCAAAATATTTTATGAGGTCGAGTTTTAGAACTAGAGCTTCCAAATTTTTTGATTTTATAGTATGTAGTATTTCCTGAGTAATGCCAATCGGTTCTTGAATTTGCCTGTTCTTCAGAAATCCAAATTGCTCCATTGTAATAACCCTGTTAAGAATGGGCTTAAGTCTATTACAGATGAGTTTATAAATTAGGTTACGGAGAGAAATGGGTATGAAATCCACAAAGGATTTTGGTTTATCACACTTGGGAATGAGGGTTAGAAAGGTTGAATTTATGGCTCCCCCAACCCTACCTTCTTTCTGGGATTGCTCTACAGCTTTCCATAAGTCATTCTTAACCAAATCAAAGAAATGTAATAAGAGTGCCGCTAGCCAACCATCTGGTCCAAGACTCAGGTGCTTCTTGAAGCTCTTTAGTGCAGTTTCAATTTCCATCATCGAAACTTTGACATCCATGATCTCAGAGTCTTCCGAAGTAAGGAACGAAGGGAAGTTCTTGATAACGTTTAAGTGATCAGATATGAGGCCTTTTCCATTATCCATAAATAGGGAGGATAATTATGCTTTCCCCATTAGCTTGAGCTGATCCAAATCGCAAACCGCATTCCCTTCACCGTCAGCATGTTCCCAAATATAATTATTGTTACGTCTCGCCGAGGTAAAACAATGGAAAAATTTGGTGTTAGCTTATCCCTGCTCAATCCAAAGAACCTTGCTCTTTAGTCTCCATGTAAGCACCTCATTAGTCAAGATATTTTCTTTACGACTCTTAATGGAAACTAAATTTTGTGCTTCAAACATAGTGAGGATACCCAAGGGAAACAAAGAGAAGAGGTGTTGGAGTTCATGATCCAGCTTTGCAAGTTCCTGCCCCTATTGCAATTTATGCCTCTTTTCCCATATTTTAACATCACATTTAAGTCTTTTAAGTTTCATAACCAGGATATTCATGTCATCATAGTTGGAAGAAGACATCTCGGAGGACTAGGAGGAATATACTATATGGGAGAAATCCTCCACTAGACACCATGCCTTGTTGAATTTAAAGGGAAAGTTCATCTTATAGGCAAAGTCATCCCATTCCAGACACACAGGATGGTGATTAGAGATCACCGAGTGGTGTGTCCAAGTCTGGTATCAAGAGAAGCAAGGCACTAGAGAGGCAGCTACTAAAAACCTTTTCGACCTCTTACTTGTACCCTCAGCCCTATATCTAACATTACACCAAGTTGGTCCTGCATGTACCAGGGGTAAGTCAACCATACAACTACGATCCAACAACTGAGCAAAATAGGAACTAAGAGGATCAATATGGGCTTTCTGGCCCCAAATCTTGGCATCTGAGAGAGTAAAATTAAGGTCCCTTGTAATAATCATATTAGGATGATTAAAAATGCTCTCATTCACAGATGAATCCCTGAACACAGTCCTATTAAGGTAGGGACCATAACAATTGAGACAAGTTAATTCTGGGGATTGGTTTCTCAAAAAGACCTTAACCAAAATACCTGAAAGAGAGACAAAAGCTTTACATCACACAATAGTGGGATCCCATCCCATGAGAAGACCCCTTAAGAGGCCAAGTGAGCCAATGCCACAAAATTCCCAACCCGGTTTGATTTTAGCAAGGAAAGTAGGGATTGAGTGTGATCGCACATAGTTTCTTGGAAGAAGATCATATCAGGTTTGATATCGGAGAGTAGGGACCCAAGTGATTTTATCTTGGTAAGCCCTCTGAAACCACATATGTTAAGAGAGAGAAATTTCATTAAGAACCTAGTCTAGGGGAAGATTCTCCTCTAAGAACCCCAAGGGATGAAGGTTGGTTTGTAGGAAAGCAAGATCTGGTAGCATCCTTTATTCTAACAGATAAGGGTAAATAGGGTTGATCCATAGAGCCCCCTTTCACTTCACAATCTTTGGTTTCTTGGATCTCCGAATAGTGATATTTTCATGTCTGATTGAGTCTAGAGGTAAGGTGGACGACGAGAGTGGTGAATTATTAGTGAAGATAGAGAGTTACTTTAGAAGGGAAGGATCAGTGAAAGACGGAGCTTCACAGGGACTAGTGGGAGAGTCAGAGTCATCAGAAGGGGTCATAGAAGGAGCCATGGTAAAAGGAGGAAAATCATCCACAGTGAAGAGTGGGGGTACAATCAACTTATGTACTTGTGGAGGATTGGACAAAGCATCACCCATACTCTCTCCTGTCGATGATAAATCCAAAACCCTAACATGATCTAGAACTTCCCCCTCTGAGCTAACAATCCCTAATGAAGAGTCAATAACCATACGACTGCAGCTAGCTATCTTCTCTATATCAACAATATAATCCAATTCTCCTTTTGTAAGATCTTCACAATTCGAAGGAGAGACAAAACTAGACATACCTACAAGGAGCAGAGAGGAGGGAACCTCTAGATCAAGTTCAAAGAAACCGTTCTTTTTCCGCCAATCCAAGACCATGCCATTCAAATACCAAGGATAGTTGTGTAGCAGTGAGGGACAATTGTACCTGAGATGCCCAGTCTTATGACATAAATGACACTAGAAAGACACATTAAGGTAAACCAACCTTTGAACATGAGCCCTATGATGCAGATTATATTCTTTTAACCTGTACCTTGTATTGCAACCCTTTTTACTTTCAAGCACTTTATGTGCTATTGTTTTATGTGTTGTGTTTCCATTCTAGTTAATTGTATTACAAGTAAGTTTACAAGAAGCTTCATAAAATGTGTTTGGAATCTATTATTAAAAATTGTCTCAAATGTGATGCATTACATAACAATAAATACAACAAATAGATAAGGCATGCAATAGCATTTTATAGATAATATGGGAAAGTATTATCTATCAATGCGATCATTGTGCTTTTTCTTTGTATTTCAGTTATGTAAAAAAATATCATATATACTCTAAAATACATTGGTCGTGAATTACAATGATCTCTTTGAATAAAGCATCAATAAATGTATTAAAAGATAGGGTGGTATGCCTTAGCTCAATAAGGCTTTGGTAATTGAGTGCAAAATCATCAATAGTAAGTGTTTATGCATTAGCTCACATTCTAAACCACAAGATATGTATTAAAATCGTTATTTGTATCAAATGTGCCCGAATTGAAAAAAATATTTTTCAGTTATATATTATTCTTCAAGCCATGTGTAATAAAGTAGTAATCCATTCAATGTAGTTAAGGTTTTTATTTCCTCCATGAAGGTCATGAGTTTGGTTTAGAGGAGAGTCGTGTATGTACACCTCTATAGACTAAAAATCAAGTTGTTTCATGGAGGGGGTTGGGGGGGGGGTTGCACTACAAACAAAGTGGTTCCATATATCAATTTGGTGTCTAACTAAGTTGTGAGCTTAAATTATTATTACGCGTTGCTTCTTTGTAAAATTTTATACATTTTCCACTTTTTTCTCAGAGATTATAATATTTGTTCTTAGTAAAATATTATTGGTTATGTGTGAAGGAAAATTTGATCTAGATTTTTCTCTACCATTCTTTAGATAATAGTTGTTTCTTTCAATTGTTGTCGTAATGCCACTACTATGGAATTTACATGTGACCTTGTGTCATAGCTTCTTAGTAATTCTTTCTTATATGAATGTAATGTTATTTTAAATTTACAAACAAAAAATTGATATTGTACTTTTAAACACAATATAATATTAAATGTACAATTAGTAAATGCACAAAAAAAGGGCGACATCATTGAAAATACTAAATGTGACAGTGTCTTGAAATATTGTGACAATCTACCATTTACATTCCTTGCACTTGTGAGCCACATTGTTGCAATGCATGTATGTTACAAATATCAATTTGATATCATGGACATGTCATTGTTTTGTTCCATTAATTTGTGTACATTTGTAACAATAACATGTTTTCTCAACGAGTGTGTTTGCTTTTGGTAGGTCTGAGCAAAATCAATGATGCTTTTGGTTGAGCCGAAGCTGAAGTACATCCTTGGATATGTGCTGGAATTCGCAGGGTTTCTGTGCTTTTAACTGCCTTCACATAGAATCTATCCTCTCCATGAGGACTTAGTACGAGCCATGGAAAAAAAGTGGGAACTCCCTAGGTATTCTTACCCGTTTTTTTTTCATCTTTTTCTGTCTCTGTGGTTTTGGGTTACCATTTTAGTATTCTTCTATTCCTTGTCATTTTTTCTATGCCCTCTGGTGGCTGGTAGATAGCACGAGAACCTTTGTTTTTTTCAGTGCATTCTCAAAGGCGGCTTCCTTAAGGTATTGGGTAGCGTTTGTTTGCTGGTATTTTTAACGTTTTTTTTTTCGGTTGCGGGTTTTGTGGACTGGTTGCTTTGACTTTAGCGTCTTCACAGAGGGTTTTATGCCTTCTTTCTGTCACTAAGGTTGTTTATGACACTATGATGTGAGTTTGTCGGTTTCTTCATGAGGTTTAATCGTAGGGGTTTTTGGTTGTGGATTTTTTGGCTCGGGGTTATGACCTTGAGGTTTAGGGTTGCGGGTTTCTGGGATTTTTCTGTCTCTTTTTTTATCTGAGGCTGACTGCTAGTACCTGTCCGGTGTCTCTGAATTGTACACTGTGTGGGATGCTCGCGTTGTTATTTTTTATTATTACCCTTTTACCTGGTATGGCAATTAATAAACCCTATGATTGGTTTAAATACTCGCACCTGCTTCCCTCTATTTTCTCTAAAGCTAAGAGGAGGGTCAAATCCATTAAGGCCTTTGAGGCTAAACACAGTTACGTTCTTGGCCGATATTTTTATATGGATAAGGTCAAAGATCTATGCTGCAGAGCTCTGGTTGGGTGGCTTGAATATTGTAGGATGGAGAAGGAATCCTGGGTGGATTGGGCTACCTAGCACTATAAACCAATTTTGGATTATCTGTTGACTGATAGTTGACTAGAAAATGGTTGGCTAGTATTTCTCTTTCTCGACAACAAGGACATAACTTTTATTCTTAGCTATCTATGGCCTATTCTCAATGGTTATCTCATCCATAGTTATTGGTATGCAGATTTCAGTCCTACCCGTGAGTGGATGATTAAGCGTCACTTGTGGGTTTTTCTCCTAGCCTTACCCCTCCCTCTCTGGAGAAAACATGTTCTTATTGGTATCACAAACTATGTGGGTCACTTTGTGGCAGTGGAGGAAGTTTTTTTACATACTTTAAAAAAACGCTCGGCATGGGTATTGGTTGAACTTGACATTACTGATGTGTTGTCGACTCTTATTGATATCCATTACAACGACACTATTCATGTACAGATATTGGACTACCTAAATGTGCCCTTTCGTGATCATTACTGCCATGAGATTGGTCATCTCAAGCATTGTTGTCCCTCGCTGATTCATGGTTATTCGTGGCCTTTGGATGGCTCGGCCTTGGCAAACATGAGGATGGATGGTCATCTTCTTGCCGACATTTGTGTGGAGGCTCCTTCCTCATCGCTTCAGACAGGTATGTATAGCTCGATCTCTCCCTGTAATTGTGAATATCTTACTAAAGGGGAATTAGAATATACTGTTGATATTGAAAAGATTGCTAGCTGTAGTCGTATGGTGTCTCCACTTTCTGTGTCTGTGAACTCTTCTTTAGGGGATGACTCTTCGGGGGGCGGGGGGGTTAATCTGTTACCTATTTTTGTTTTGAGTTTCTCCTCGCTACACCAAACTAGTTCTTTGGAGATTACTCCCCTCTTCACTTCTGATGACTTTCCTCCTCTTATAGGGTACCTGCCTTTATCTACTTTTGTGTGCGTTACTCCTCCTACTAGCCCCTGTGAAGTGCCCTCCTTCACGGATCCAACCCTTCTTAAATAAATTACCATTTTCTTTGATAATACCCCCCTCTCGCCTTCTACTTTACCTTTGGATTCGATCCGACATGCAAATATGACTATTTGGAGGGCTAGGAAACCCAAGTAGGTCAAATCCACGGGGGAATCTAGGAGTAATATTCATACTCCTTTGTTTTCTAGGATCAAAGAGGTGGTCAGGTCCTGTCACTCCCCTAAACTTTATTTTCCACTTAGGGTGCTTAGAGCAGTGTCACCCTCTGGTTTGAGTTCTTAATGAAAATGCTCTCTCTCAACTTATGTGGTTTCAGAGGGCTCACCAAACAAAAAGCCCTCGGCACTCTTCTTTTGGATATTAAGCCTAATATGATTTTTCTCCAAGAAACTATGTGTGACCATGATCAGGCTCTACTCTATTTTGCAAAAATTAGACATGGTTGGGAAGTTTATGCCTCTGATTTTTTGGGTCTCTCAGGTGGTCTCCTCATAGGATGGGATCCCTTAGTTGCTCGTTGTAAAGCTTTTGTCACAATGGCATGCATTTTGGTAAAGGTTAGTTTCAGGGGTTAGTTGTTGGATATTGTCTGTCTTAACTGTTATGGTCCTTATCAAAATAGGGATCTGTTTTGGGATGCTGCAGTTGAAGGGGGTATTTTTAATCACCCAAATTTGATAATTGCAGTAGACCTAAATTTTACCCTCTCAGACGCTGATATTTGGGGTTGGGATGCTCGCCTAGATCCTCTCGAATCTTACTTTTCTCAGTTATTGGTTCATAACAGGATGGTCAATTTAGCCCCTGGTCACGCTGGTCCAACCTAGAGGAATGATAGGGTTGGGGTGGAGGGTATTAATAAGAGGTTGGATCGGTTCCTTGCTTCTGACTCGCTGGTGCCACTTTTCACTAGATATAGATCCTGGATACATCCTTCAGATATCTCTTACCACTTTTTGGTTTGCCTTGAATGGGATGATCATTCCTTCTTGAGGAACTATCCTTTTAAGTTCAATAGAGTATGGTTGTAGGAGGAGGATTTCTCTCTCTTGGTAAATACTTCCTGGTCTACTAAGATGCCCCTTTCTGGTTTTGATGCCATGACTAGCCTGGTTCTGAAGTTAAAAGTATTAAATGGAGATCTTAAAAAGTGGGAGAAGTCACAAAAGCTGAAACAGAGGCAGGAGCTTGCTGAATTGGAATTGGAACTTCATAATCTCTACTCCTTGTTCCCTTCGGGGATCTTTTCAATGATTGAAGCACAAAAATTGGCTTCCATTAAGGCTCGAAAAGAAAAGATGTTGGAACATGAAGTACTTACTTGGAGACTAAAAATATGAGTTATATGGATTTATTAGGGTGATACCAACACAAAAATTTTCCATAGTTTTGCTCCTGCAAGACAAAATATTAACACTATATGGGACATTCTGGATGGTGATGGAAATATTGTTTTGAATTTGGAGCAACTCAAAATGTTGGGGAAGAATCGCTTCTCATCACTATTGATGGATGATGGTAGTACACTCATATCAGATCAATTACTTGTGACAAAGCACTTCCCTTCTTTCCTCTCATCTGAAGACTCAACAAACATGGCTCCTAAGGTTGCAATGATGGAAGTTGAAATGACACTGGAAAGTTTCAAGAAGGATAAGAGTTCTGGCCCAAATGGTTGGTTGGTGGAATTATTTATGCATTTCTTTGGTTTGGTAGGGCTTTGAGTGTTATAAACTATACTTTTCTGACACTCATACCTAAATTCGATAAGACAAAAACCTTTTCAGAATTTTTCCCAATCTCTCTTTGCAATCTGATCTATAAACTTATTTCAAAAATCAGCTCCAACAGACTGGAGGCTATAGATTCCAGGGTTATTTCAATTGAGCAGTTTGGGTTCATGAAGAATAGGAAAATTCCTAAACCAGTTGGTATTACACCGAAAATTATACATACTCTCAAAACTAAGAAGCTGGAGGGCTTAGTCCTAAAACTGGATCTCATTAAAGCTTTTGACAGAGTTAATTGGACCTTCATGCATCTTATTCTCCTCCAGGTTGGTCTTCCTTTGGTTACAATGAACTGGATCATGGGTTGTGTGACTTTATCAAATTTATTTGTCCTTATCAATGGTTCTCCTTATGAATTCTTTCAAGCTTCGAGGGGCATTAGACAAGGGTGTCCTCTGTCACCTCTTCTCTTCTTACTGGTCATAGAAGGGATCAGTTGCCTTCTTGGGGAAGCTAAACGTGTTGGAAAAATTCATGGCATCCAAATATCACCCTCCCTGTTTATTACTCACTTACTCTTTGTGGACGACATGTTATTATTTGGTATGGGTAACTTTATCGATTGGAAAGAATATAAAGTAGAATTGGACCTCTTCTGCTCGGCTCCGATGATGTGCATTTGTCTGGATAAGTCCTCATTTCTCAGAAATAACTTGGATGAAGGGGTTTGCAGCAACATTAGTGCTACTCTCCATTTCAAAATGGATCATATTGACTCTAGACTTAAATAATTGGTCTATTGGCTAAAACCCTTGAGATATGGGCTGAATGATTAGTTTTGGATCATTAAAAATTTCGAGAAAAGACTCAGTATTTGGTCTTACAGGCTTATCTTTAGGTGGTATATTAATTCTCTCAAGATAGGTCTTTACCGGGATTCAGGTATACCGGTTTTCCTTAGCAAGGATCCCTAAATATATCTAGAGAAGAATGAGGCAATGTATCTTTACTTTCCTTTGGGTAGGCATTGAAAAAAAAACATAGGATGCACTTAGTTAATTGGAAATTCCTCTCAAGACCCTTTTCCCTTGGGGGATGGAATATAAAAAATTTGGAGTATTTTAGCATCTCACTTAGACTCAAGAGCATGTGGACTGTACCCAGGAGTAAGGGACTTTGGAACCAAGTGATTCAGGCCAAGTATCTTAAAAAAAATTCCATTGGTATTTGGCTACGTCGGCATTCATTCTTTGTGTAGAATACCTCACTTGTTTGGAATGGCTTCATTCGGGTTCTCTCATGGATTAGTAGCAGGTTGGGTTGGAGAGCCGACAATGGTGGCTCAATCAAGAGGGGCATTGATCCTATATTAGGATTGAAAACATCATATATTCTTTCCTATGATCTCCTCGATTATCTACATGATTTTGGTATCATTACTCTCAGTCAGGCTCGCAATTATGGTATGGGTCCAATCTCTTCTTCTTATTGGCTGACTACGGAGGATATGGATCTCAATGGTGTATGGAAGGAGGAGTGGACACATTATATTGGTGGCCTATCGCATGGTGGCATCAGGATATCAACACAAAATATTGTGTACTCTTGCTGCATAATACTGATAATGATGATGTCACAACAAAGATGGCGTATGATCTTATTGCCTCAACACACTCCGAGAAATTAATTGGTTGGTAGTACAAAGAGTTGTGGCAATGGCATATACCAGTCAAAATTAAATGTTTTAGCCAGTTATGTGCTGGAAACTACATTAGCACCTGGGAAAATTTGAAAAGAAAGGGTTGTATTGGTCCAGACCGGTGTTGTTTATGCAAAGTAGAAAAGGAATCAATGGATCATTTATTTGTTAACTATTTTTTGGCGCAGGTTATAAGAGCTACTCTTGCCTCTCGGTATAAGCTGATTTTTTGATGGGAACATACTTCTTTATTGGAAAATTTGAATTGTTGGGTAGAGCAAGCACATGATCAACTATACTTTCCTTATTTCTACATTTGGAATATTTGGAGGTCTCGTAATCTTTGTATTTTTTAATACTGTAAGCTAGATATTGGAACTGTTTTCCTCAGGATCATTGACCTCTGTAAATATTATATAGTCGGATGTAAAAAGATGGTCCATCGAACCATTGGACCAACTCCTCATGTTCTTTACCCTTCTAGTTTCTTCGATGGTGTGGCTGCTTCAAGTATTGGGGGTGCTGGTTTTACTCTTCTGGTCAGTCATTCAAATCACTTTCATGTAAATATGGGCTGTGGGGCAAGTACCAATACTAGAGCCGAACTGATGGCTCTTTGGTCTCTGTTGAAATTTGCGGCTATCATTGTTCTCCATGTTCTTTTAGTTTTTGGAGACTCTTTGGTCGTCATAAAATGGGAAAACTCTGTGGCAAGTCCGGCAGTATTGGACCCGGAACATTGGTGTACCCACATTACTAAATCCAAGGCATCTTTCCTCTCTATTAACTTTCAGCATTTCTATAGGGAGCACAATAAGAGTGATGATGGTTTATCAAAGGAAGCACTTGTACTTGAGTTGAGTCTACTCTCCTTCACTAAACTTTTGCAAGGAGAGGAAATTAAGGGCGACACTTTATAGTTTTTTTAAATTTGTTGTGAATCCCTTTCCGTATTCCGGTTGACATACTCATATTTTTGTATATGAGTCAAGTTTTTAAGCTCATGACCCTCTTTCATGTCTCCTTTGGTGTGTAGTTTCATGGAGTTTTAACATCCTTAGACCCTTATGGGGGAAAGACTTTTTCATCCTCCATGGGTGCTCCTTGGATATTCTTTCAGTGCTCTTTGTGTTCTCCTTTTGGATGGTGTAGATTGTTCAATGAGAGAGATGTTTGGCTCTCTTTGACTGCTTGGGGTTCTTGTATCACCTTCTGGTGCTTTGGTTGTTTTGAACAATTTGTATGGCTGAGAGATTGTCCTACTATGCCTTTTGTAGTTTCCTGACACATAAGGATACAATGTATCTTGGATTTGTATATGTTACCTTTAATTCCCTGGAATATCAAGGAACTGATTTTTTCTTCTTGAAAAAACATGTTTTCGCAACACACATGTAGGACAAAAATTTCATTTGTGCTCCTAATGCATTCAACAAGTGATGCATATGCTAACTAGTAGTTTTATGGGTGTTTTCAACTTATGCATGTCAACTTCGATACATTGCTAAGACATGTTAATCTATTTAGGTGTCAATTATTTACCAAAGTGCATAATCAATTTTTTACCAACTGTTGAAATTGATGGGATTTCAACATTGGTATTAGAAATAATTTGAAAGGAATTTAGAATGCTGGTTGTCCAATAGGACGCCTAACACCAAATTTGAAGTATCATAGTTTTTAATAAAACAATGTCATTATTCGATTGTTAATGGATCTCTAGAGCATTGAATAAACGATGTAAGAATAAGAATTGGTGAAGGTGACATGGTAGTGGTTGTAGTAATCTCTATAGGTGCCAACTTTTGATGTGAATATTGAGCACAAATCCCAACAAGGAATTGCTGACAACTATCAATATCCCAAATGAGGAAGTGAACCTATTACTATCACTAAAATTTAGTGGTGTCAAATTATATTAACTGTTGATTAAAATGTGTTTCAATGTCCATATATTTTTAATCCAAATGAATTTTAAGATGTTAATAGTGAAAATGTCAATACTCTTCACAATGTGACATTTAAAACCCTAAACACCTACCCATCCTATCTTAATGTTGAATACTTTCTTAACATTTTGTTAAAAAGTTTTGAATATCATGTTGTTTTNAGAAAGCTTGAGTTTTTCAAAATACATATCAAGGTTTACCTTTTCATGCTTGAAAATAGCAACACAATTATATGATAATCAAATCCCAAAATATTAATCATGATAATTTCATTTATGACAACAAGAACTTGGAGGAAGTGACTTCATACACATATCTCAGAATTGATCCTCATCATAAGCTTAATTGGGACTATAGCATTGAGAAAAGGATTAGTGGAGGGTGGAAATTTTATTATGGACTTGAAAATGGTTGTTAATTAGTAGACCTTTGACTATAGGATAGGAAGAAACTCCTCTTTGAGACTCTTTTCACTCTTGCTACCATATATGGATGTGAAGTTTGGGGTTGTAACATCTCTAGAGAATCACGGAGAAGGATAGGACAAATCCAAAAGCACTTTATAACATATACTCTCAAAATTAATGGCAATACACCCTATCCCATCCTCCTAATAGAAGTGAGTCTCTCCTCGATTGAGATGTTTCCTATGACTAGGTACCTAATATAGAAGAACAAGATAAACAACATGGGAGATAAGATGCTTTATAAGATTTCTTCATACTCTAGTCAATATGACCTACAACTTAAGTGAGGTTGGCATAAAGATGCCAAGTCTTGGCTAAATCATTGGGGTGTCAAGGAAGAGGCCATTCTACAAAATAATAATAACATTAAAAGTATTATTGCATCTAAATTTATGGAGAAGATGTGCTGTGATAAATATTTAAAGGATAATAGAAAATTAAGATATTATAAGGAGGTGATTAAACCTAATCTAGAAGATAAAAAGTATCTCTTAGTTTTAACTAGTGTAAAGAAGAAAATCAACATAAATAAGAACAAACTCTCATGAGCTCCATAGTGAAACATGGCACTAGGAAATTCTTAAAATTCCATGGGATAAAATAATTGTCATCTTTGTGACACTAAGAGGATTGAACATGAAAATTACTTTCTCATTAAATGTCTTGCATACACCCACATTAGAGTGCAATTTCAAAATATTTGCTACAATACTAACCTTTCCTAACCTTTGGACTTATCATAGCTACAATGATTTAGGAATGTTTCGCTTAAAATTTTTCAAGCATAAAAATAAAATTTTAAAGAAAATCAAGTGACTCCTTACCTTTCTACTTTTGGTAGACCAAAGAAGTTGGTATATATATACACACACACACATATACGTACATATGCATCATTGTCATCCATGCTGGTGCTTTCAATAGTTAAGCATTAAACTATCTTCATAGAAAACTCTTATGATTGTCTGGTAAATCATGACATTCTTAATGCCTAACAATATTAAGTTATGGGGCATATAGAAAACCCCTTGACATAGCAATTGTAAAACCATACTAAAAATTGCATGGACTGACATCAATGAAAGCTTATGGTTCTCTTCATAATCAAAATCTATTAAGATATAGTAAACTTAGGTAGTGGCATAGAATCTCCAGTTTGTTGATCCTCTAATGTTTCTTCCACCACCACTACTTCTAGTCCCCATTTAACCTTGATGAAATATTCATACATTTTTTTCCATAAATTTACGTTTATCCATAACTTCGTTTTGTCGATTCCCCTTTCCTTCAATAATCTATGCAATGAGACTTTTATTGAGCCAATATATTCCCACCATCCTAAATATTTTTGTGTCTCTACTCCTTGATAAACCTAGATTTGACATCCATTGGAGCATCTTCACATCCACTTTCTCCATTGAAATCCTACCCCTCTTATCCCTAACTTTTTTTTCTCTACTTCCTCCACTTCTATCTTGAATTCCTCTAAAAACTTGTTATGGTAACAATGAGTAACTTCCACGTATTATTTCTTTCCCTTGGTAATTCATTGATGCTCCTTCTTCTCAACCAAATTTGTGTAGGAATTGTGTCTACCACACTTGGTATGCCTACTCCATTTACTACTTCCTCCCTCACTAGTTGGTTGCACTTCTTTCCATATTTAAAAGCTTAATTAGAGAGCATGTACCTACTTTGGCTCCAACCAATTGTGGAGCATAGAGAATTGAAGTGGCAATAATGAGGTTCCTTACTTAAAGTTTGTTGCACACTCCAAAGGGTGAATGTTGTTGAGCATGGATTCTACGCACATGAAAATATCGATCCCCTTTCGTTGCTATAATCATTTTAAATCCAATTCATGCCTTGAAGAACCTTAGAGTTGTTTCTTTTCCATAAAATGCTTAAAGTTCTAGTCTCCTTGGAATAACTTCTTCTTGCTCAAAAAACTTGTTCCTTTTAAATATCAAATCTTGAAATGTTGTTTTTTTTCCAATACTTTCATCAAACCTTATTATAAAATTTAATTCCAATTCGAAAGAATTTAGACGTCTAATTTCAATTTTGAAAAACTTTGGAAGTCTAATTTTAATTTGGAAGTTTTTAAAGATATTTGTCATTCTTAACCACATATGATATAAAATGCGAGAGAAAATCTTTGAATCTTGTTTATGGTTTTAATTGATGTTGATGTAACTATTGTTATTATCATGAAAGATATTTATATTTCTATGAATATTGATGTCCATGGATATCACATTTTATGAACACATTACATTGTAACAATAGTTTATTTGACTAGTTATATTCCTCACATATCTTTGACAAATGATCTGTTGCCTATTTAACGTAACGTGTCCATTCTTTATTTGAATGTAATAATTTAGGTAAGATTTCTTAAACCTTTTTCAATATCCTCACTATACTTTTTTTTATTTAGCGTCAATTTTTCTTTTAAATTTACCATGTTGATTTTGTTGTTTTACTAGCTTGTAATAATTGTAAGATTTCCCAAACATTTTGTCAATATTCCTCTATTTTTTGGACCTTTTCAATTTTTTGATTTAAACTAATTTTTTTTTAAACTTTTGTTTGTTTGTTTGTTGATTTTGTAATTTTGTATATTTTTTTTCACATAAAGGACAACTTTATATTAAGTAATAAGTTGTGTCATAAATACATAGTATAGGAAACTCTACAAAATTATCATATCGATCTAAATGGATTCCATAATCAAAAGACTTAAGTTGATATTATGGATTATGTGCATCCCAGATTATCAGTACTATAAGACTTAAAACACCAAGTAACTTAATCCCACAAAAGAAGAAATGAAGACACAGAATTAGTCGTCTAAAGGAAGCTTATGAGACCATAATTAATCATAGTGCCCCCACTGAATTGCTCCCACAAGATATTCCCACCCCCACTGCTAATCACCTGCTTGGAAAGACCATCAACAATCCTATTGAATTCTCGGTAAATATGACAAAAAGATATTTGCTGGAATAGTCCAATAAGTTCCCTGACCCCCCTCAACCAATGAGATAACGCCACAGTCTGTAAGTGATAAACATTGTTGGCCCAATCCACGATGGCTTTCGAATCCCCCACCACTGAAAGAGAGAGAAATTTTTTCTTATAGGCAAACTAGAGCAGACCCCAAAGAGCCAATAATTTTGTCTTAGTATTGGTACCTCTTCCAATATCCATCTGTAATCTGAAGACAAGGTCCAACTGAACTTTGACAACCATCCTTGCTCCACAAATTCCATCTTTGTCCGCCCCATCAAAGAACCTAAGAATATGTTGTTGATCAATTATCAGATCCTTGATAATTCGAGCTCTACCCTGAGGCTAGCCACATCCAAAATGCCGCAATCTTGATATGGCCTTCACACTGGTAAGGAAATAATCTACAATACCCTGTTGAAACAAGGCAAAGTTGCGATCTCTCCACACCTCCCAAAATATAGTCAGTGGAAAGTCCAAAGAGAAAGAATAAGATTTCAACCAAGATTTGATATTCTCCTCCACACTCGGCTTATCCCAGTCGATCAAAATATTCAGATGCTCATAGAAATGCTGCCAAACTTCCCAAAAGAAATGACAGGACCAAAAAAGATGTTCCACAATTTCAAGAGCATTAAAACATAAGTTGCATCTTCCAAGACCCCACACACCCCTTTTCTGGAGAGTGTCTTGGGTCAATATTTTATGATGGAAACATAACAAGCTGAAGCACTTAATTTTTAATGGTAATTTACCATTCCAAAGTTGTGGCACCCACCAGCTTTCCACGCTATCCAAATGCTTCTCAACTAATGAAAGATAGGCCAGTTTGGTCGTTACATTTCCAGACTTCTTGTTAAAATTCCAAACAAACTGATCACTAACATCCAAAAGAGTGATGCCTGCAAAGATCATACTTTTTACATATTCATCCCATTCCAAAACCATGTCCACATGGAGATTTAAATCCCTTGATGAAGACCAATAGGGAGTCAAAGACTCCTCCTCAGAGTATACATGGTTAAGAGAAAAAATACTTCTCGCTTGAAGATGAAAGATCAGGTTACAAGAAAGAGTAAAGTTTTCCTCCAGGCCAATAAACAGACCAATTCTCACGAATATCTGGTTCCCTCTACCCACCTACCAACAAAGATTAGAGATAATAATTGACATAGTCCACAACAGACTTCGCCAAATCATCGAAGTTTTAACACTCTGGGAATAACCAGATCGTAGCCAATAGGTTAAAGGTAACCTCATCATGTATTTACTTCTAACAATATTTCCCTACAAACCCTTATTAAATAGAACCTGCCAGATACTTTTACCACAAAGGGCCTTATTGAAAAGACCAAGATTTTTTATCCCCATCCACCCACAAATTTAGGCCTGGAAATAACCTCTCAACTAGCTAAGTGAAACTTAGCATCCTTTTGTTTGCCTCTCTAAAGAAAACAAAAGATAAATCTTCTAATCACAACAATTACACCTTCCAAAACATGAAGCAATGAAAACCAATATACAGGAACACACTGGAGAACCAAGGTAATAAGCAATAAATGTCCCGTAGTGACAACCATCTAGAAGTCCAATTATCCACTTTCCTTTGTATCTTCTCTAAGAGACATTTCCAGTCCACCTTCTTATAATTGTTAGGTTTAAGAAAATATCCCAGATACTTTAAACCATTATCAATATGAGACATCCTTAGTGAAAAGAGGCAATGCATATGATATTTTAAGTCCACAACACTGCAATTGTAACTGAAACAAGACTTATGTGGATGAAGAGACAGATATGAGGCCAAACTAAAAGTATTAATCAACTCCTTGATAAATGACCACTCAAATAAGGAGCAATCACCAAAGATCAATACATCATCAACAAATAAAATATGAGTAAAAAACAACCCACTAGAAACCTTGGCACCCTTAATCATCCTGTCATCCTTGGCCTTCATAAGAAGTATACTAAGTCCTTCAATAACCATAATAAATAGATAAGGTGATAATGGAAATCCTTTTCTGATCCCTCTATTACCTTAAAAAAAGGTTGCAAGAGACCCATTAATTAAAATAGCAAAACTGGTTGATGAAACACAGGACATAATCCAGTTTGCGACTTACAAAGAAAGACCAACCTGTAGAAGAACAAGTCATAAGAAGGACCAATCGATTTTATCATAGGACTTATCCAAATACAACTTAATAATACAAGCATTAAGCTTCTTGAACTTCATTGAATGAAGGCTTTCTTGCACAATCCCAACTGCGTCCAAATTTTGGCGATTCGAAAAAAAATACAAATTGCTCAACAGACACAGACTGGCCCATAAAAGGTTTCATTCTATCCGTAATAATATTCAAAACAACTTTATATAATAGATTACAAAGAGAAATTGTCCTATATCGATTAAAAGTATTTGACCTGTCCACCTTTGGAATAAGAGTAATATAGGTAGTGTTCATAGAATTTAGGACCTTACCAGATCTTCCAGTATCATCAACAATGTCGACCACATCATGAACCAACAAATAAAAAATATGTATAAGAATTAAATAGTCCACCTGTCTAGGCCCAAACTCTTATCTTTCTTGAAGCCTTTAAGAGTTTCCAACAGTTCACAACCTATAATAACTGTCCTAATAATAACACTATCCGAACTTTTGGAAAAATGAGAAAATTTATGAATAACTTGTAACTATTCGGTAATGCACAAGCAACTATGATCATAATAAAGGTTACAGAAATAGTTCTTTGCAACATACTTAATGGACTTATTATCATGAACAACCTCGTCCCCCACACCTTTGGCCTCCCAGATAGCATTTGTAAGGCATCTGTTATTAGCAAATATGTGGAAAAATTTAGTATTATCATCATCATCCTTAATCTAGATGGCCCTGCTTTTCTGACGTAAAGTTTCTTCTTTCAGATGTAGGATCTTCTATTTCGATGTTTCAAGATTAAGTAATGACTGCTTCTTCTCTATAGTGAAATAAGATTCATCAACTTCCCTCGATAACCACTGAATAGGTTCCTCAATATCAGTTAAGGATTTGTCCAAAGCCTTCTTCTTATCTCTTTCCAACCTTGTACATCCAACTTCAGATTTTCCAGGATAAAAGTCAAGCGTTGCATCGTACTCAGGTGACAAGGAGCTCCAATGAAAATATAGCCATTTATCAACCACCAGCTTGTTAAAATCCTCATCCAACAACCAGATAGGATTAAATTTAAAGGGATAATAGCAATTTTTTTTATTATCAAAATCTAGTTGAAGAACCACTGCTCGGCGATCATACACCCTAGTGGAATAATACCATGAACGGAACTTGCCCAAAAGCTCACAGAGATTGTCAGCCATAAAAAACAATCAAGTCGCTTGGCTATACCCTCGCCGCCACAATGACCATTAGTCCAATTCGGAGTCATAAGCGCTGGAGTGATATCAACCAAATTATCCTCATCGAAGAGCAATTCAAAATACTCAGAAAGAGGATCACAAGGATGGCCAGGCCCCAAAACTTCGCTCGACGAAAGAGTGAAATTGGAATCCCTGGTTAAGATAAGATTGGGACTCTTCAAAATACCCAAACATTTGATCTCGTGTCAAAACGTTTTTATGGAACCGAAGGGCCCATAGATATTAATTATGTTAATGGGAATAGGAAATCCCTTAAGATGCTTTGAAATCATGATACCTAAACAAGTAGAGAATGATTTCAAATTAGCCACTAAGGGCTCCCAAGTCACCAAGGTTCCCCTTGATAGACTAGCTGCATCAACAACACTATCCCTCCAACAAGGTTTGATTCTTAAAAAATAATCACACACACTAAAGGCCAAAGTCATCGTTTCTTGAAGAAAAACAATATTCAACTTATGCAAATATATACCTCTCTTCAATGCATCTCTTTTAGGACCACTACAAATACATCTCGCATTAAAGGAAATAAAATTCATTCAATAACCTCAACTAGGGACACATCTTGAAGAGCCCAAGCAAAATAATGGAGCCGAAACTAGTCGACAAAGATAAACCCCTATCAGACAGTGAACAAACCCTTAGATTGATACAAGTTGAGTCACGGATGGATTCCTTAACACTCTTAAAGATATACTTACCCTTCTTAGATTGCTTACATTTACGAATAGATACATTCACATCCCTAATCGAGGAAATGGGGAATATATCAGGACTATTGGACTCTTCCGTAGAAAAAATAGGAATGGGGTTATGAACATCCCGAGACAGAGATAAAACGTTCTCATTGGGAGAATCCATCAAAACCCTATCCAAGGGTGAATCCGAGAGAGGTGAGGATGAAAGAGCATTGTCTAAGGAGGATAAGAGAGTAGGTATTAAAGGAGGGAAATCCAAATCTGAAAATGGAGGCATATCCAAAACCCCAACTAACAAAGAATTATGATGAGACTCGGAGTTCGCCTTCAAAGGGTCGAGAGAGTCTGCAGATGCGAGATTTCCATTAAGATTAGGCTCATCCTCTAGGATACCCTCCATTCAACCACTCCCTACCCTAGAATCAGAAGTTAATACCTCCACACCCCCTCTCGCATCCAACACAGACAAGGAATTAAGAATATCCACCACAGAAATAAAATTAAAAAGCAAGGAGACAAACTGATCAAACTTACCCATACAGGAAATAGCTGAGTCTTGGTTAAGTAGAAGAGGGAACCACAAATCGTGCTCCATACCCAAGTCAACCTTAGAATTTTTGACAGGATCATCTGATGAAGACTTAGGCACAGAACCAACCAAGCACATATCTTTCAAATGCCCAATATCCATGCACCGATGGCACCTAAATGGAATACGACAATAATCTAATATTTGAATGAATGATCCTCCTTCCCAGATAACCTCTAATTCAACAGGTAAACCCTCAACAACCTCCATCTCCACCAAAACCCTAAGAGAAACCCACTCGAAACCCAATAGTTGATCCTCTTCCATCAAAATGAACTTACCAAGGGCATTAGCTATCCCCATAAACCCTCTCAAATTCCAACAATGAACAAGAAAATTAGGAAAAATCACCCAAAGGTGTCGCTTGACTAATTTTTCGAGATGAGGGTCAAAACCCACATGCCAGCAGCTAAGAACTAAAGAGCCCTGACAAACAATCTAGAAATTACCCTTGATAATTTTTCGATCATCCTCATATAAAAAATGAAAGATAATCCATCCATTAGCCAACAAAATAACCATAGGAACATATCTGATTAAGGATTCCAAACCTCTCTCATCCAGGATAAGATAGTCAAACGACTGAGTTTAATGTATTCGAACTTACCTACCAGATCCTGCAGGGATAAAGACTCTACCATATCCATTGTAACATCCTTGCCCAAAATACAAACCGGAATTCCACCTTTAACCTTTTCAAAACAAAGATGTAGACGGTTTCGAGGCCTCGAAGATCCCAAAACCCTAGAGCCCTTGCCCACCCTCGGACTAGGCAAGGATTGATGTCGAAGGTCCATATCCCTGCCATGCTTAGTCACATGACCTCCACGAAGAGGCCCCCGACCTCATGATTCTCCCAACACCAAGGGAATCATGCCCATAGAAACAAGAACCAATTTAACAAAGGAAACCCTCTCATTAGGGTTAGTACGAACCTTGAACAAAACTTCGCCTGACATAAGAGAGGTCTGGTCAGTTAACCAAAAGGCAAAAAACTGCCCGGTAAGACATGAAGAGACACACAGGAACCTCCTCAGCAAGAACCAAACGCCCACCAAACCACTTCGGGGAAAACTTCCCACTTTTTATACTAGTTGGTACTAGTTTGTTAGAAGGACGAACTGGACTCTAGTAAGATAACAAAGAAAGTGCCACACACCCCACAACACATGGGAAAACCTTGTCAAACTAAAAACCTGTTACCCAACTCTGAAAACACAACAACAAACCCCCACAAAGAATGGAAGTCATGCCCATGACTTACTGCAAGCACATATATAGAGCAGCAGAGACATACAAATGAAAAAATCGGTGCACATGAGCCAAAAATCCTTATCTAAGCTATTTCGCTGACCTAGGGTTTTCTCCATCACTCAAAATTAGAGCCCCAACTTATTTGTCATTTTTTAGAGTGTTCTTCTAGCTTCCATTCTACAATGGTAGTTGTATCTTTAATGGTAATTCTTATTTTGGAGAGTGGGTCATTTGCATATACTTTTTTGGTAGTTATACCCACTTATAGGAACTTCCATGCAAGTCTATTCATCACTTTGTTTTATGTTTTTAATAAAATTTCCACATTGAACTTGTACCTTGTATTCTTTTAACTTGTACCTTGTATTGCAACTCACTTTACCTTGAACTTTTATTCTTTTACCTTGTACCTTGTATTGCAACTCTTTTTACTTTCAAGTGCTTTATGTGCTATTGTTTTATGTGTTGTGCTTCCATTCTAGTTAATTGTATTAGGAGTAAGTTTACAAGAAGCTTCATAAAATGTGTTTGGATTCGATTTATTAAAATTTTTCTCAAATGTCACGCATTACATAGCAAAAAATGCAACAAATAGATAAGGCACGCAATAGCATTTTGTACATAATATGGGAAAATTTTATCTCTCAATGCTATCGTTGTTCTTTTTCTTTGTATTTTAGTTATGTAGAAAAAGATCATATATACTCTAAATTACAACGGTTGTGAACTACAATGATATCTTTGAATAATGCATCAATAAATGTATTAAAAGATAGGGTAGTATGTCTCAACTCAATAAGGCTTTGGTAAATGAGTGCAAAATAATCAATAGTAAGTGTTTATGCATTAGCTCACATTCTAAATCACAAGATATGTATTAAAATCGTTATTTGTATCAAATGTGCCCAAATTGAAAACCATATTTTAAGTTATATATTATTTTTCAAGCCATGTGTAATAAATTAGTAATCCATTCAATGTAGTTAAGGTTTTTGTTTCCTCCATGAAGGTCATGAGTTTTATTTAGAGTAGAGTCGAGTATGTACACCTCCATAGACAAAGAAATCAAGTTGTTTCATGGAGGGGGGGGAGGGGGGCTTGCCCTACAACTAAAGTGGTTCCATATATCAATTTGGTGTCTAACTAAGTTGTGACCTTAAATTATTATTATGTGTTGCTTCTTTGTTAAATTTGATATATTTTCCACTTTTTTCTCATAGATTATATATTTGTTCTTAGTAAAATATTATTGTTTGTATCAAGGAACATTTGATATAGATTTTTCTTTAACATTCCTCAAATAACAATTATTTCTTTTAATTGTCATCATAATGCCACTAATTGACAGGTGACCTCGTGTCATAGCTTCTTAGTAATTCATTCTTATATGAATACAATGTTATTTTAAATTTACAAACAAAAAAATTGATATTGTACTTCTGAACACAATGTAATCTTAAATGTACACTTAGTAAATGCACAAAAAAAGGATGGCATCACTGAAAATACTAAATGTGACAGTGTCTTTGGTCTATCGAACCATAAAAAGATAAGGAGTCACTTGGTTTTCTTTAAAATTTTAATTTTATGCTTGAAAAACTTTAACAAAAACATTCCTAAATCATTGTAATTATGATAAGTTAATGTTAGGAAAGATTAGTATTGTAGCAAATATTTTGAAATTGCACTCTAATGTGGGTGTATGGAAGATATTTAATGAGAAAGTGATTTTCATGTTCAACCCTATATATATATATATCATTGTCATCAATGTTGGTGCTTTCAATATTTAAGTATTAAACTATCTTCATAGAAAAATCTTATGATTGTCTTATAAATCATGATCTTCTTAATGCCTAACAATATTAAGTTATGGGGCATATAGAAAACCCTTTGACATAGCAATTGTAAAACCATACTAAAAATGCATGGAATGAAATCAAGCAAAGCTTATGTTTCTTGTCATAATCAAAATCACTAAGATATAGGAAACTTAGTTAGTGGCATAGAATCTCCAGTTTGTTGATCCTCTAATGTTTCTTCCACCACCACTACTTCTAGTCCTCATTTAACCTTCATGAAATATTCATATATTTTTTCCATAAATTTACATTTATCCATAACTTCCTTATGTCAATTACCCTTTCCTTCAATTATCTATGCAATGAGACTTTTGTTGAGCCAATATATTCCCACCATCCTAAATACTTTTGTGTCTCTACTCCTTGATAAACCTAGATCTGACATATATTGGAGCATCTTAATATGCACTTCCTCCCTTGAAATCCTACCCCTCTTATCGCTAACTTTCTTTTCTCCAATTCCTCCACTTCTATCTTGAATTCCTCTAAAAACTTGTTATGGTAATATTGATCTATTTCCATGGATTATTCTTTCCCTTGGTAATTCATTGATGCCCCTTCTTCTCATCCAAATTTGTGTAGGAATTGTGTCTACCACACTTTGTATGCCTATTCCATTTACTACTTCCTCCGTCACTAGTTGCTTGGACATTTTTCCATTTATAAAAGCTCAATCATAGAGCATGTCCCTACCTTTGGTACTAACCAATTGTGGAGCATAGAGAATTGAAATGGCGACAATGAGGTTCCTTACTTAAATTTTGTTGCATAATCCAAAGCGTGAATGTTGTTGAGCATGGATTCTACACACATGAAAATCTATATCCCCTTTTGTTTCTATAGTCATTTTAAATCCAATTCATGCCTTGAAGAACCTTAGAGTTGTTGTTTCTTTTCCATAGAATGTGTTTAGAGTTGTTGTTTCTTTTCCATTTCATGATCATCTCCCTATGTATTCATCATCGTTTCTGAGCTTCAGAAAGGCTCAAGTGAATACTCCCTTCGTGTGATGAATGAACCTCTAGACATGCAAACCAAGATGTATTAAACCTTATTCCTCCGATGATAATGGCTTTTGTTCCATGATCATGAACCCACACCTAGACTTGTTATGTGGTGTGACAAGCACCAATCCTCTAGCCCTATATTTTAATAGTTTGTTAGCCTTCCTATCAACCCATACAAGGATTTCTTGCTAAGCTATAAATAACCATAAATCCTCCCCTTAAGTTACATTGAGACATATTCACCCATAAGATCTATAAGTCCTTTATCCCCTCATTGGCTAGTCTATCAACAATATAATTTGCTTTGCACTTGACATGTAGAGGTATAATACTTGGAATTAGGTTGATAAGGTTAAGTATGGACTCCCATCCTAAGGTGAACCTCCAATTATTGATAAAGTTATCTATTTTGAAAGCAATCAACAATCTCTTCAGCGCATTCACTGGAATGAGTGAGTCTTCTTCTACAATTAGACTTTCATATCCATGTGTTTTGGAAATGTGTAGCTACTTTCTAGAGATACTAATTCTATTGAATTGTTTGTGTCATTCCTAAGGAATTTTACATACATTATATTTATTTTGTATGTAGAATTAGTGAAGGATCCTCATGTCCGTGCTAGTCTAAAATTTCCCATTGAGGCTCCATAAAGTTTGATTTGGATAGAATAATGAGATGGTAGAGAGAAAAATTCAAGTGCACATGCTTGACATGGGATAGATGTTGATTTTACTTCAAGGTTTCTCAAATCTATGTCCTAGTTGGCTAAAATGCTTTACTCCTGAGGTTGGCATGTTTTACTATCTTCTGACTAGGAGGAAGATTGGACTAATTCCTTGATATGATGAGGTAATTACTTCCATAATTATTACCCATCCCTCCTTATATATTTGAGTATACATTTGTTCATTTATTTCCAAAGTCCTTGGAGAAGGAATCCAAGAAAGACGAGGCAAATTTTGTTTAAAACCGAGCTCTCAAGAACACCACCACTTTTAAATGGTATCTAATATTTCATTCATTTTATGACCAAATCGCCTAAAGGTTATTACTCCTCTATTCCACAAAAAATCTTCCTAGTTACACTATTAAAGTCGTGATTTAATGATTCATTTTCCAACCCACACATTTGGTAGATAGATAATCCCTCACAACCACTTTTTTGGATTTTGTCTAAGTTGATACTTTCCTTCTAGCTAAAATCCAAAGATAAGTAGATATTTTTGGACAGATCTTGGGGCTCCATTTATATTTCCAAATTTTATCTTTCTCTATAGAGTTATGCCCTTGCTTCCATGCCATAAGTATCCTTGAATAAAAATGTTTGTTTTCCTTGTTAGTCCCATTTAGGATATCTTGTCAATTATTGAATCTATTTTTCTACTTTTTAATTATGTTTCTAGGAAATCCATGGATCTCTGAGTAATGAAGGGTGATAATTTTTCCTTAGACTTATATACCCTCATTTCCCTTGAATTTTTCATTTGGTTTTCCTCTGAGTATTAACTAACTTTATTCCAACTTGAAGAGTGGAAGTGATCCCTTACTTCGTAGAGAGAGTTATTATAATGAAGATTAATCATACTACTATGAATTATCCCCAAAAGTGTTAAGTTCCCATTTTGAACTTCCTAAAAGGGCCTAGACTATATCTCTATTCCTCCATGCATTGTTCCAAATAATTGATCCTACTCTAGGACCATCCATTCTTATGAGGTCTTATTATTCTATTTCCACTTTGCATTGTTGTCTCCAAATTCAGCTACGTAATTATCCCTTACTATTTATCCAATTTCACCATACTTTTCTTGCAAGAACATTGCTAAGGATCATATATATTCCCAAACTCTTACATTTTTAGGGAGTCATACATTGTCCCTTGCCATCAAGGCCTATTTATTGTGTTTATTTAGACCTCCCCAAAGAGAAGAGCATTGAAGGGACTTTATAGCTTTGATAATTTTGGAAAGGTTAGCTAGCAATGAAAATTAGAGATATAATGGCAAAGGCTATAAGACAAATTTAAGAAAATTATCAAGGATGGGTGGAGTCTTTTGATGTGGAAGAGTGACCCATCAATATAGTTCTATCTAGAAATTGCAGATGGGACAAGGTGTCCATATGGTTATGTATTCAGAGTTATTTTATGTTTCCATTAGAAATAGATTAGCACATTCTTATACATAGTCCTTCTACCATTAGGATAAATACAGATGGAGTTAAAAGATTGCCCTATCCGATACCTCGAGAGGGATTAAATCGGATTGATGGATATATGTTGATAAAAATAACAATAAAGGTTCATGAGAACATGTTTTTAATTTATTGGTTACAAGCTTGTCCAAATTTAAATGCATAAAGCATCTAAACAATAATATCCCAACTAAGTCAATCAAGTGCTTTAGACATATCAAGTTTAATTAACATTCCCGTTTTTTTTACATCTTTAAGGAATTTGTGGTCACGTGTTACTACAATGATTCCATCCATAATATGATGCCCCCCAAATATTCCCCTTGCTTAGTTGAGGTGATGTGATTCACAATGGGATATGACCTAATAGCTATGATATTGGTAATGGTTTTCAAGATCACACTGCAAGACAACATAGGTCTGAATTTGTATAGAGAATTGGCATTTTCTTCCTGGGGAATTCCATAGAGGAAGATTGAGTTAAGGACTTGAATAATTCCTTTTAAGACCCTAGAGTGATCCACTACCTTCCATAAATTTGTACCTATTACTAACAAAAAAATATGAAAGGAGTCAACTGTAAATCCATCTGGACAAATTGATTTTCCTGATGCCATATCTATAACCATTGTCTTCATTTCATCTTTTGATATTTCTCTCATTAGACTAAATTTTGATATTGAGTTACTAAGTTGTGTTTACTCTTTAGGACTAATCCAATGGCTTCCTATCTTTCTATATATGGTTCCAATAGGAGGTTACAATAGTAGGATCTTAGTTGTTTATTTATTTCCCCATATTTTCCCGATCCATTGCTTTGAATTGAATGTAGATATGTAATTATATTTTTGTTCCTTTTGTTGATCATAGAGCTATGAAAGAATTTGGCATTTTCATCGCCCTCCTTTAGCCATCTTATTCTCATTTTTTTCTTTCGATGAGCCTCTTCTTGCTTCTCTATGAAGTGTATCTTCTCCCGAAGGTACCTCTCACTGTGAACCAAACATTCATTTATCCCTTCTTAGATGAAAAAGAGTTGAACCTATTCCATTTGTCTTTCTAGATTATTTTGGGCTTGAAATGAATTCCTAAAAAATTCTTTATTCCATGTTTTTATATTGCTCTTAAAGTTCTTCATTCTATGTTTATATTGATACAATAAATATCCTTTCGTAGCACCATTGCTCCATATTTTCTTTAATATCTCGTTGGTCTAACTCTAATTTTAGATATAAAGGGTTAAGTTCATGGAGGTCATATGATGTCCCATGAGAGACAACCTAGCCAAATATCTAAGCTTGCTCTTGGGAGAATTTATGTTGTTAGGATTGTGTGAACATTTATTGGGGATTTTAAGATAAGGAATTGATTTATTCTTATTACTATATGATTTAATCCCCTTATTTTATTATCCTGCATCTAGAAACTATTTTCAGTAGCCATGTCTATTGGTTTTAGTTTCGTGATTGTGTCTCTAAATTTAATGTTGTCTACATCCAGTCTCCTTATGTCGTCTTTTTTTTTTAAGAGAGTTTTAATCATATTGAAATCACCTCTTATAATCCATGGAGTTTCTTTTAGAGCAATCCCCATATTTTGGAGAGTGTCCAAGAGATCCAAATTTTCTGACAAGACATTAGGACCATAAACACTAGAGGTAGAATGTTCACTTGGAATTCATATATCCTTGAATTGTGTTGTGAAAGTGTTTTGTATTTCAATGATGTTTTCCATATTTCTGAATCATGATGTTTCAAACATCTCATGGATATACCTTTCATGATTTCCTTTAAGACATTTTGTTTCCCGAGGCATAAGGATAGTGGTATTGTCTTTGAGGATTTTCTTTCTAAGAAGCATATACTTGTATTTATCATTTACCCCTCAAATGTTCCATGATATGATATTCATAATTAAACTTTTGTGGATATGAAGAAGCGTTTGTTCCTAAGCGAGACTATCTCTCATGAATCTAACAAATCCCTCTTCTTGAATATTTCACTTTATAGTATTCCTTTCTATTTTCCTTTCTTCTAATCTTGATTCCTTTTTAGGTTTCATTGAATAGTCCTAATACCCAGTCCCAATGGTTTCCCTTAAATTTCTGAAGAGTAACCTATGTTGTTCTTACTTTTCACTAGTTCTTTTTGAAGCTCTTGTAGGTGTTCTTCCAACATATTTGTAAGGTGCAACTCACCATATGTTTCTAAGAGGGTTGGAAGATCCCCCTCTTACATTTTCATGTCTTCAATTTGTTCAAGATATTTATTCTTGGAGTTGGTTTTGTTCCCTCCCTGTGAACCCATTTCTAGGTATTTTGGAGATATAGGTTCTGTTCCTTGGATCTTAGATTATTCTCATTTTGTTTGTTGGAATAACTCATTTTCCCTTCATTTAGAGTCCCCATGGTCTATCTTCATTTGGGTCCATACCTATTTACTTCCCTTGTCCTCACCTCTTAACTATCTTGTTTCAAAGGTAGAGATTGGAAGTTGTTATTCATCTTTGGAGTAGTAGAGGTCACTCTAACCACTTTCTTCTTACCTAATTTTATTTTGATAGGGACTTTGACGAAACCCTCTTTCTTTGTATTTTCTTCTTGTTTCTTGGTGTTAATAATAACATTGAGCAGACAATCTATGAATAAGTGACCATGCTCATGGAATTCTATACACATTAAGGGTATGTGTTCATAACCCAATGTTTTGTTCCATTATGAATCTTTAAAGTTGATACAAATAGATTCAAATGAGGGTCCTACATACATTCATATAGCCACAAATTCTCACATATATAGTATACTTTTTAGTCCTTGTGATTTATGACGTTTTGACAAATCTATCGAGCATATTCCCTATTCCTTCTAAGTTAAATTCATCCCAAAAATCTTGTGGAAGAGAGTACATATAGATTCAACTGGAAATGATTATGAAGTCCTTTTTTGGGTTGAACTTCTCCATCCAAAAGCACAGATGTAGTCTTGAATAGTTAAAGAAATATGGCCCATCTTCGAAGATTCACTCGCTAACCTCACTTCTTGCGAATATTGTCGTAAAAGAGCCCTTGGATCCAAGTTTCAAGTCCACCTGACCCTTTGACTTCCATTCGAGTTGATCCACCAAATTAAAGCTTTATCTAAGTTCCAAATCCCCATGAAATTTCAAATCAGTATGATCTTTAATGTATTGTATGTGGCTTCCCACTCTATCTGAGGCTACTTCATACCTTGTATATTTTGTCGTTTTATCAGGAATCCTCCCACATAGTTCTTAATTTGTCTATCCTAATCCTTAATGTTTCTCAAGTTCTCTAATATTTCTGGTATACCTTCCTTTCATTATGATCCTTCTTTTCATGTGCCCCCCATATCCTTTGATTTTGCTAGCATCCCTTGACAACACATTCTTAAAGTATGAGTATGCATTATCACCCTCTAGTGGCAAGATGTTTTTGTCTGCCATTATCTTGAGTGCCTAACCAATTATAACACACCTACCTTGTGCCCACATGAAAACCCTAACCCATTTAAATATCCTCATTAATCTTTATCCATTCTCATTTCCATCTATTGAATACCATGTTTTAAAAATAATAACGACATCATTATTTTAAAGTCATAACTTAACAAAACATCAAATTGATATATAAAACCTATTATTTATGAGATAAGTAACTTTTATCTTATTTTTAAGAATGACAAAATCCTTACATTCATAAAATATCTTATTATTTTCCCTTTTAAAGGGATATACATTGTACTTGTATACAATTTTAAGGTTCCTTGCCTTTTGTTTTAAAAGTGAAGATTCACTCTTATTTTGTCTCACTTTATTTTTGAGATAAACAAAGACTTTATATATATATATATAAGTGACTTTGTAATAGTGCATGATTCTAATCCTTCTTATCTTAGCGTTATATTTTTTCAATCGAAAAAAACCTACAACTTGTTATTCATCGTATTGAGAATCAAAGTTACAAAGAAACTATGCAAATATGGCATCTAAAAACAATCAGATTTTTGTCCAAGACATGACTTAAATCCTCCAGTCATCCAAAAACTACCAATAGCTACAAAGCTTATCATTCTCAAATCCTGAAACAGACCACAACATTTGTTGGACAAACCAATCCAACATGTAAATAGACATCAACTACAAAAACTCCTCCAACAAATAAACTAATTTGCATAGAGACTGGATTACAAAACATGATATAATGAGAGTAAGAGCAGAAATAAAACTCTTACAGAACGAAGTTAGAAAAAAGAGACACTTCTAGAATTGATCATTTGATCCTCTACAAATTCTTCAAAAGGTATGATTCCATTCATGTTTCTAACTTCCTTTTTTGAAAGGCCATCCGCTTCATAGTTACGTTTCCTATAAATGTGAATAAAATAAGTTTGAGAGAAACTATTGATTAAGTCTTTCACTCTATTAATCCACTTCTCAATAAGGATAGCCTGAATATTTGAGTTCCTTGCTCCCCAGTTGATAATAACTTTGGATTCTCTAACAATTTGCATACTAAAAATACCATTTTTTCGGGCAAACAATAGCAGTCCCCACAAGGCAAGTAATTTAGCTTTGGAGTTTTTTTCCATTCCCTGCACCCATTCTTAAATGGATAATGTGATCTCTTTTTACCTTTAATACCATACATACCCCACATAAGCCATTTATTTTTGCACCATTAAAATGACTAAGAGAAAGTGTATCATTTAGAACATGCACTGCCATATATCTTACTCTTTTGTGTTTTTTTCTCTTTGAAGTAATCCAAAAACAAGTTGATAATCTTTGAACTAACAGAGAAAATAGAAGGAATTTGATTTTCAAAAATACATCTATTACGTGCCTTTGAAACTTCCCAAATTGTGAAAAGAGGAAGTTTTTATATTTCACTTTCTTACTAAACCATAACAACATGCTGTCCTGAAAATTTGATGCTGGCCAAATATCTTTTGAGTTAAGGAGTCTGCGACAATCATTCCAAACCTTTTCGAAGAAAGGACACAACACAAAAAAATGAGAGACTATTTCCATTTCGGATCTGCAAAGTACACATATTCTAGGACCACTAAGCCCCTTCTTAGTTAGGTTATCCAAAATTAGGATTTTGTTTCCTAGGCATAGCCATATGAAACATTTAAGATTTAAAGGCATTCACTACTTCCAAATGAGCTTAGCCCACCAATTAGGAATAGGTAGGTTCGGTTAATCAAGGATAACTTCATAGGCCCTTTTGGCATAAATGACCCCATTGGCATGTTTCCAATCCCATGCAAGGAGGTCTTCCTTCCTGGGATGATCTGATTCCTTATGTATCGATATAATAACAAAATTGTTCCATTCCTCAACAAGATGTACATGTAAACCCATATCACTAGCTAAGTACCAATATGAGAGAGAAGGTTCAACTACTATCTACCTTTTGATTTGAGCAAGAACTTGGATATTTAAGGAATGAAGATATGAAACCGACTGCTGAGATAGTTTATAATTTTCACCCGAGCTAATAAAAGGATCAATTCCTATGAAAATATATGTAACCCTTCCAATTTTCTAGCTAAACCTCTTCCCTAGATTTGAAAGAGACTTTCTGATACCCTTCCAAATAATATAACCATTCAAACATGATAAATTTGGATTCCTAATCCAATGAACTGCACTTGATATACTTATATTTGAGAACTTTGTTCCATAGTCCCTCCCCAGATAGGTCCCTCCACATGATTTTAGTGCTTAAGGAAGAAGAGAACCAATCCAGATGCTTCAATCCCCATCCTCCCAAATTTTTTGGAACTGAAATACTCTGCCAGGAGGTTAGATGAAATTTTGAATGGTTTAGATTTCCTACCCCAAAAAACTGAAACATTCTCTTTTTGTAACAAATAAGGGGATCATAGCCATAGCCAATACATAGGGATACTTTCCAAAACAGACTTGACAAGTACAAGTCTTCCACAAATAGATAAGAACCAATAAGTCTAGTTGTTTATTCTCTTTTCAATTTTTTTAATCGCGCAGTTCCAATCCACAGTTCTGTAACAATTTGGTTTTAAAAAGTAACCAAGATATTTAAATACTTCCTCCACCTTTGAAATTTGATAAGGGATAATTTAAGTAATATGATCATATATCCCAAGATCAAGTCAATTGAACAAGAACATAGACTTCTCCTGACTGACAACCATACCGGATGCTGCACAAAAAGAGTTATGATATATAGGTATATTGTCATCCACGTACATACCCCCTACCATATATTAACACATTGTCAACATACAACAAATGTGATATAAAAATTGAGGAGGAAATTTTGATACCTTTTATTTGCTTGTTCATCTTAGTAGTGGCAAGGAGTATGCTAAGGCCTTCTATGATCAAGAGAAACAACATAGGGGATAGAGGGAATCACTGTCCTAGTCCTATACCGCCTTTGAAGAAAGAGGATGGAGTACCATCAATTAGAATGGCATAATTTTCAAATTGATACAAGCCAAGATCCAATTAGTAACTTCAATAGGGAGCCCAATCTGGATGAGGACAAATATAAAAAAAGTCTAGTCAACCCAATCATAAGCTTTAATCAAGTCCATTTTAATGATGAAAGCTTGAATATTCCTTGATACGATAGTATGCATTCACTCTTGGGCCACTCCAATAGCATCTAGAATTTGTCTATTACACAAGAAACCAAACTGCTCCTTTGAAATATTTTTGGTTAAGATAGTTTAATCCTATTTGATATCATCTTTGTTATAACCTTACTAATAAGGTTACATAAAGATACAGGTCTATAATCATTAACGTACTCAGGCTTGTCATTTTTAGGAACAAGAGCCATGCATGTAGCATTTAAATTCTCTGGAACCTTCCCCTTCCCCAACTTTCTAGATTCTTCCACCATATTCACTAGATCCTAGCTAACTAAATCAAAGAAATGAAGGAAAAACTCAACATGCCAACCATCAGGGCCAGGGATTTTAGCCTTGACAAATTGCTTTAATACATTTTTAACTTCATTAGTAGACATTGATTCACTAATTTTAACCCTTTCCTCATTGGTGAACATTCTGGGATAGTGTCTAAGGACCTTTAATTGTTCTTCCAAACTTACAGAATCACTTTGTTTATAAATATATTTAAAATGAGAAATCATTGCAATTTCCAAGGAACTTTGTTCATACAGAATGTCACCATTTACATCATTCAAATCCCTAATTGCATTGTTGATTCTTCTTTGATTTGCATAATTTTGGAAAATGTTGTGTTATTATCACCATTTTCGAGCCATATAGCTCTGCTTTTGAGCCGCCCAAGTTTCTTCGTCCAGCTTTATTTTTTTCTAGATCTTTGCTTCCAAATAAATTAACTTTTCCTTTCTATTAGAAGAGAATAAATCAACACCAATCAAACCTGACACTGCTTCAATTTCCATTTCAATTTGACTCAGATATCTCTTATTTGACTTCATTTTAATCTTTTCCCACTAGGAAACTTCCTTTTGTAGGGATTTCAACTTATGTATCAATTTTTGTGATGGAGACATATGATCAAAATGAGAGAAAGAGGTCAATTTAGTTCTAAACATCTCACAAAAGTCAAGTTCCTGAATCCAAGTGTCGTTAAACTTGAAAGGAAAAGGCTTAGTCCTATTTTCAAAGTCTAGTTGTAAATAAATAGGTTAATGATCAGATACCCCAGTAGCCAAGGACCAAGTCCTATATGTTCCAAAAGACCCTCTAAGATCCTCTACCATAAGAAACTTATGAATTCGTTTGGACAATAACACTTGGAGCAATATCAAATAATTTTGCTTCCTAAAAATTGTCTAAAATACTCTGCCAAAGGATTTGTTGCATGCCTTGATCCCTAAATTTCTACAGAAGAGAGTGTTAAATTAAGGACACCTGCTAATATAAGAGAGGGATCATTTAATAAACCATACTGAGTAATATTGTCCCAAAAATCCTTGTGATGACGATAAGGTGAATAGACATTCAAAATTGTGACGTGTCTATTCAACCCAAGGACCTTACCCTCAAATAAAAGACATGCAATGGTGGAGAAAGACTTGAATTCAACCTTGGATGGATTCCAATCTACCAACAAACCTCATAAAGTCCCAACAACATCCAATCCACATCATTTATAGGAAGGAAAAATATTAAAAAATATTCAAACGCCTTGATACTAAAACATATTGTCTCATTTATAGGAGCGATCTTCCTTTTTTTGTCGTTTGAAGTTTGATATGCCTCCTATTTATTGTAGCTTCTCCAGTAATACCCCTCTTTGACTGGCCCTCCTAAAATGTTTGTTTGGAAGCTGTTACCACATTGTCCTCCTCCCTACGAGAAGAAAGCCCCAAATTTTCTAACCTCGATTCCAAGAGCTGAGAAGGTCTAGAAATACTAACCGACGCTGGAGACACAATTTGGGTTTTAGGCTCTTTCGAAAAAGTGTAGCATGGATCGCACTAAAATCCTCCCCATTCAAGGAAGATTGGTTTGAGGGATTCGATAAAACCTTCAAACCAGAGTTTTCCCCAACATACGTAACGTGAGAACCCCCACCGCCATGTAAGGAGAAAATTACAGGAACATTAGGATTAGTCTGAAATTTTATGGAGAGAAGAGAAAAGGTATTCAATTTCATTCCATTCGGTGACGTGATAGTCCCTGTTTCCTCGAGAGCAATAGATATGACACACGATATAGGTCTAGAAACCTTATTAGGGCTAGTTACCAGAGGGTTGTTAGAATATTCCAAATGATTATTTTCCTTCTTGCTCTGTGGGGGACAACTATGAGGCCAAGTTGGTCCTGATAAAAAACCCTAGTGGCCATGTGGAGAGACCACAAGTAAAACCCACCAAATTACCAAAAACTAAAAGGGCCTTAACACTCACAAAAACAAAAATATGGAAACCCTAAAACACTAAAATAGGAAAGACAAAAAATTTGCAGCAAATTCCCACTTTTTTAACTTAGTTGGTACTAGGCCAAACAAGAAGGTCGGCTTAACTCCAAGTCGGCTGCAAATCCCTTCCGACCTAGGGTTTTCAGGAAATTCTCGAAGGGAATCATGTCCAACCCAAAATTAGTTCAAATCTCCGAAGAATGAGTCTTATCTTATTGTTATACTTCTATTTGGATTTGTTTAGTAATTGGCTACATGTGACATAGATTGCCTTGCTAATCATGTAAGGTTTGGATCTTTATTTGGACAATGGTTAGAGGTGGTTCTATCATGTTCCCATTTTACAGCACCATGAAGCAGATCAAACCCCATGGATCCTAATGACTGATTAAATTAAATAATTAATGAGGGGTTAAGATGAGGGAATTAATTAATTAGGAGTGTGCATTTAAATTTATCCATAGTTGCTACCAACTTGGAATAAATAATTATGGAGCATTTAATATTATTGGCGCAATTAATATTTTATTTGTTATGTTGAATAAATGGAGAAATTGGCCCACCAATTTGAATTTGTGGATAAGGTTGGAGGAATTACTTGGAGTAGAAGTCAAGTAAGCACTAGAGTCCAAAAATGATGCCAAAAATGAGAAAAAAAGAATATTTCAGAAAAAACAGCATAAATCCAGAAAGCAGGATAAAACAGGAAAAGCAGGAAAGTTCAAAAAAGAAGGAAACTCAGAAAAAGAGGAAAAATAAATAAATCCCAAGCAAAGAAAAGCAAGGAAAGTATGTCCACTCATGGGTGACCTATTCTCACAGGTCACCAAGCCAAGTAACTTGCTAAATAGTTCATCCAGAATGCTATTAAGGGATAATTCAAGCCCATTGCTTTGGTTTGGTTGTTGTGTATGTTGAGCTATGCTTATGTGAGTATTCCTTCTGAGTGATGTGCCCCAGACTATTGGGAGATGAAACCCAACCTTCCCTTCCCCTCTCTTTTAATCCTATTCTCTTCTATTTCAGGTATGGAGCACTATATTGTAGCCATTGAAGTATTCTCAGAGATATTTGCAGCCTCCATCATGTTCAGGTCGAGCTCCAGTGAAGCCCATGCTTCACCTATGCTCTCAGCCCTTTTGCTGGTCATGTTCCGGGCCGCCTGCCCACCCTTTTGGAGTCTCCTTTGTAATGGTCAGTATATTATATGCATTCTAATGTGCAGCATAATATAAATATGTAATTTATATTTATCAGGTCGAAATATCTCAGTCCATAAAAAGTTTGTCTTCAGTTTCACCCAAAAAGCTTCTTTTATCACTATATGGGGGAAAATTGATGAATCTGAGTGCAATAAGAAATAAGAAAGGTTGTGGGAATGATTGGAGATAGATTATATGTTCATTGAAGTGTTTTTATCTCTTTTATACTTCATATTTAATTCAGAAATCAATCTGCCACGAATTAACTGCTTTATTTTAGACCATAGCTAGATTGCTAGCTTTAAATGACTAGTCTTGTAGTTTTTGATGTAAAATGAGTTCTGTTCACTCAAAATGAGCCTTGTAAGTGTTAGTATTATTAATCCTCCCTTGTCCAATTTGGTCATATGTCTAAATCGGGAGTCCATCCAGTCTATTTTTAGTCACTAGCACCATTGAGTCCACTTGGCCTAATTGGGGCACATGTTTCAGTTACTAAAGTGTGGGGAACACTAATTGAGGCCTACTGCCACTGATTGCACTTGATTGCATCATTTTAGGAGCCTCCTAGACCAATCCATACAATTTAGGAGCCACTGGGAGTGCCGAAACCAACCAAGGTAAGTTCAGTTCAATTGATGACTAGTCAAGCTAAGTTAGGAGTCAATTACATTCAGTTCTAGTCCTCTACATTTAGTTAGCGCTAGGTTTACATGACTGCAATCAGGAGGGGCGCATTTCTCACCTACCATGGTTAGTTATCCTTAGTCAACACTAAATGTAACAGTTGAGTTGTGTTTTAGAACTCCGATGAACTCCGGTTATGGTTTAGACAAGGTCAGTTAACTATTGAGTCCTCAGATAGTGATTTAGACAAGGTCTTAGTTACCTACAGTCAAGTAGTGTCTAATCAATTCAAATTTCCTCATGTGGATTAGAATTGCATGTGGCTATTAAAGCCATTGTACTTCATTGTAATTACTATCTAATTACTCTTTGATTAATGAAAAGCATTCACAGCTGCAAGCCATTTTTGCACTTTTTCATTCTTCAATAACTGAGTAAATTGTGTGATCTATCATGTGAGTTGTGTGTTTGTCCACATATCTATGTGCTCAATTTAATATGGTATCAGATCCTCGGCGAACAAGGCACTTCTCCTCCTCAGATCTCCCACTGGATCATTTTTTAGCAAAATTGCTCCTTCCAGCTCTGCACCAGAAGCAGAAGGTTTACCACTTAATACCCCAAGTTAAGGAATTGTTGATCAATATTGATCAACTATGCTGGGTGTGATGAAAACCTAAAATGTGCAGGTTGTCGACCTTACAGTGCCCCTCTTGTGTTTTTTGTAGGTACAACTTCGAATGGATTCATCGGTTCCTCTTCTCTCTCTATTCTCAAACTATTTAGAATGGAAGAAGAAGATGATTGCATCTCTGATGAGACAAGGTCTCTATAGGGTGTCTATGGGACTCGGTAAAGAGTGTTTTAGTGAGAATGACTGGTTGAATAAATGTGATTGAGCTTTTGGAACAATAGCAATGGGTCTTTCTTCTAGCTTGCACTACCTTAGTAGATCTACTGAAGACTCGAAGGAACTTTGGACAAGATTGGACAGAACCTTTGGAGTGATTGATGAGGATCATAATAGCACTTTGGAGAGAATATCCACCACCATAAGAACTCTTGATACAAAATTCTCAGCCTCCACTCTATCTGATGAAGTTGTTCAAAATGAAGAAGAAGCAAAATCTTCTACATAGTCGATTCGAATTGAAGACAATCTCCATGCAATGACTCCTTCTCCTGAAGCTCCGGAAGTTTATGAGATCTCTGATATCTCATCTCCTCATATTGCTGAAACAGAAGAAGACATTCGAATCTCTGATATTGAAGAAAAATACTACTGCACTTCCATGCAAACATCCACCGGTGATTTTCCTTTGAATTCTGTGCAAAATTTACTAGTAATTGCTTCCGAAAGTGAAGAGAAATTTGATTTTCCCCCATCTAATGTTGTTGCTGGTGTGCAAATATGTGATACCTTGGATATTTTGGAAGAGATATCAGATTACCAGAGTGATCCATTCGCTCCCCATGATCTAGATCTTCCAACAAATTCCTGCAGGATTGCATGCACCAAAATTCAGAATTTTGAAGAAGAAGAAAGCTGTGCATCCACTGTCTCGGTGACGTCTCGGTTAACCATTTATTTGAATATGATATTAACCTTATTGGATCTGATATGATCTTATTTAGATTTGATCTAATATTGCTTGGTTTAATATATCAAATTCATAATCTTTCAGTACTGGTTGTAGCTGTTCTCATCAACGGTGTGAAGAAACAAGTACCGCAAGTCTCCTACAAAACTGCTGCTAGGGATTTGATTTCATTTCACAGTTTTGGATCTGTTGTGAACTTATTTAGATCTGATTTACTTTCTGATCTGATATTATTTGGTTCATATTTTAAAATCCAATAGCTTTCAGTCATGCTTGTAGCTGCTCTCATTAATTCCAGTGTGAAAAATCAAGTACCGCACTTTCTCTTCAAAACTACTGATGGGGATTTGGTGTTAGTTTCCTCATATGAGGTTGCTGATATTTTTTTATGCGATTCATTATCTATTTCAGAAGCTATATCAGACTATGGAGCTTAATAATTCGCTCTCAACAGTTCCAGTGCTTCTCTACCATTGATCACATGCTCATCTCCTCACAGAACTGGTAAAGAGGAAGATTTTCTGCATCCGCCTGGACACTTGCTCCTAACACTTGGGGTTGTTCTTACCACTCATGGTTTGCTGTTCATGGCTGCAACATATCAGTTTCTTGAGTGTTCCTCACATGTTCTGAATCCTCAAGAATCTTTTCTCACTTATTAGTTGACTTCAGTTTCTCTACATGGGTCCAATCTTCATCCGGCAGCTGTCTATATTTCTGATTTAGTTGAGCATATCATTCTTCTTCCAAAGAAGAAGATTCCTCCAGACAAAATGATGGAGAGGTTCACATGCCATGCCCCACGATACTTGTGTATAGAAGAATTAGATTGATCCTGATTCTACCTGATTAATTAGAGGGGGGGATTTTTTCCCATGTGGTTTTTTCCCAACACCTTGTTTTTTAGCAGTTACTTTACTTTACCTGATGTAATGGGTGACCTATGGTCTTAGTTACTAGGGCCCACAGATTGTCCAAGTTAGCATTCAGGGGGGGGGGTGTTAGGATTATTAATCTTCCCTTGTCTAATTTGGTCATATGTCTAAATCGGAAGTCATGTCTAAATCGGGTGTCCATCCAGTCTATTTTTAGTCACTAGCACCATTGAGTCCACTTGGCCTAATTGGGGCACATGTTTCAGTTACTAAAGTGTGGGGAACACTAATTGAGGCCTACTACCATTGGTTGCACTTGATTGCATCAGTTTAGGAGCCTCCTAGACCAATCCATACAATTTAGGAGCCACTGGGAGTGCTGAAATCAACAAGGTCAGTTTAGTTCAGTTGATGACTAGTCAAGCTAAGTTAGGAGTCGGTTACATTTAGTTCTAGTCCTCTACTTTTAGTTAGCGCTAGGTTTACATGATTGCACTCAAGAGGGGCGCATTTATCACCTACCATAATCAGTTAGCCTTAGTCAACACTGAATATAACAGTTGAGTTGTGTTTTAGAACTCCGATGAACTCCGGTTATGGTTTAGACAAGGTCAGTTAACTATTGAGTCCTCCGATAGTGATTTAGACAAGGTCTTAGTTACCTACAGTCAAGTAGAGTCTAATCAATTCGAATTTCCTCATGTGGATTTGAATTGCATGTGGCTATTAAAGCCATTTTACTTCATTGTAATTACTATCTAATTACTCTTTGATTAATGAAAAGCATTTACAACTGCAAGCCATTTTTGTAATGTTTCATTCTTCAATAACTGAGTAAATTGTGTGATCTATCCTGTGAGTTGTGTGTTTGTCCGCAGATCTATGTGCTCAATTTAACAGTAAGTTCATGTGGGTCTGTTGCAGCTGCAACTATTTCCCAAAATTCAAAAATTTTGGGACCCTCCTTTAATTCGTTTTTGCTCGGTTTTTGGTTTTGCTTGATGCTTGAATGAAGATTACTTTTATACGGGAAATGTTTTAATGTTTGAATTGATTTTTGTTTTGCCATCGGAAGTGTTTTGGACTGTGATTCGGAAGCCTAGTCGTCTACGGGCGCTCCGCCGTTGCGGAGAAGAACCAGACATCAAGTCCGAAGTTAAATGTTTTTGGTCTCCGATGTATTTTTTTTTATCAGCAGTTGTTTTGAAATCCCATTGAAGCCTTTGTCTATGCATCTTCCGCTGTTGCAGAAGAGGTTATGTGAGGAGGTCCGAGAGTTATTTCATACTCTTCCAATCCCTGCCGTTTTGCTTCACCGTTCTGTGGTTCTTGTCAACTCTCGCCATTGCGGCTCCAGAAAAAAACTGTGCTTCCGATAGTTTGACTTATTTGTTCTGCTTGGTCAATATTTTCGCTTGATTCATATTTATTTTTGGACTTTGATTGTATTGGTCTGCGGAACTCGTTTCTTTTACGGGTTCACTATTGCGGCTCTCTAATCATCTTTTAACCTGAGCCCTAGTCTCACAAGCTCCGATGCGAGTTTGTTTCTCCCGCCAACACCATTGCGGGCGCTCCGCCGTTTTCATCATCCACCATTGCAGAGGCGTTATTGACATGATCACCAACCCCTTAGCCTTTTTTCGCCTGATAACTTTATTCTTTCCCCCCGATTGTAGTTGACCGGGGCGTATATATAGTGGAGTTTAGGGGTTTCATTTTTTATTATTATTTTGGACTTTTCTCTGTGCTGTCATTTTCGCTCGAGCAGACTGAGAATTTCGCTGTCGGTACCTTCGCTCCTAGGTGGCTCCGCCATGGAAGTTACGATTTTTCTCCACTAGTCGCGTAGCAGTGCCAGGTAGGCCCTTATGCTAATTTTCCCATTCCATTCAATTGGACAAGTTGTTTTGTTGTCTCCGCGGTTAGTGGTTACTTGGGTTTTTTCGTCCTGGCATGGATATATTCTGAGGTAAATGGTCCGACCGTCAGTTGGGAAGGGGTGTTTGTGGTTTTGCTTGATATTTTCTCTCATAGTAGTTATGGTTTTGCAGCCTACACTCGATTGCTGGGGAATCCGACGCAGACAGCCGTTACGCTATCCGCACCAGTTTCCCCCAATTTGTGTTTGGCCATTCAGGGAGGGCTTTCATGGTTTTCTAATGAGATGTCGCGTTTGTTTCCACTATATTGTCACCCTCTTTTTTATGAACCAGGGTCGCAGCGGTAAATTTGTTTCACTCGAATCCGAACCCCGAACCGATCTAGGTTAGAATTGCATTACCCAGTCGGACCGTGAAGTGAGCATTTACAGCAAGTAGTTTCCTCTTGTCTTCTAGTGTGCTATCACTTGTAGCATCCTAGCTTGAGTTGGTTTTAGTTAGGCACCTTTTTGTCTTTCGCGTAGCGTGTAGGTCGTGGCGCCGAGAAGGGGGCTCAGGACTGTGTTCATATTAACGAAGACCATGATTTTCTAATTCCGAATTTTGTTGGGCTTGAGCTGGTTTTAGTTCTTAGGCAGGAGCATTTGGTTTTGAACATTGTTTGCTTATTTTTCATAGTTGCACTCATGTTTAGCACAGATGAGGTAAACGCTTATACTATTGTCTTTATCTTTAAATATTATCTGGAAATGACCTAACAGAACCTAAAATACATTTATGTACATGACAGGGAAATCCCACAGATTTCAAGATGTCTAAACGTCAAAAGAAGAAGACTCCAGTAGTTGAAGAGGAACCCGAAGTCGAATTCACTACCAGAGCCGAATACACTTACAAAGACACCAAATGCATAATTGGTGTAGAACCCGAATATCAATGGGGAGAAATCTACAGATTAATTACGCGTCGAGAAGTACCTGATATAGGTTTTGAAGAAGAAACCATCTATGCCAACATAGAGAGATCCTCCTTGATGAAAATTGCAACTAGACCTGAGCTCTTTCCATGCTCAGAGGTGACTGGGTGGATTCTGCCCAGGGCAGATGTAAACACCATGATTCTGGAAAATATTGATAAACAGGGTTATGCTGCTTATAGCCTTGGATATGTGGATCTGGCTTACCACTTACCAGAAGCACAAGTATATCTGACTGAAGACTGGCTGAAGGCCATCAGGATGGACCTAGTCGAGACACTGAAGAGGATGCTCATGCCTGGAAAAAAATTTAGAACTAGGCTGACTGGAGAGTATGACACTGCAAGCCTAAGAACCCCTTACAGGTTCATCGCCCTGATGTTGAACAGAATTTTCGGGAGGGCCCACGGTAAAAGCTTCAAATTAGAGTGGGTGCCTATCATTTTTTATGTTGCAACACAGGGGACCGTGTTCAACTGGGCCAACATTGTGTCCAACAGTCTCTTGGCCTGCATGGTATCAGCATTAGGAGGGGTGTCCCAAAAGAGATCAGAGTTCTACATGAGCTCTATACTGATTGATTGCATACTATGCCACCAACCCTTCCCCAATCCGAGGTGTATCTAGGACCGGGAAAGGACTCCAGTCTACTCGGCATACAAGCCATTGTGGGCTCACAAATATCACAGCAACTATAGGGAAGTGTGTGAGCACTTCATTATGCCACTATATACCTTAATTTTCTTGAAAGAATGCAACTGCATGTCGGAGGAGGCATTGCAAGTGATTGAAGAGTATGCCGAATATTACTTGATTGAGGATGGACTATATTTCAGAAAGTTTGGCTGCTCTAGAGCACCTTCACTACTGCCTAAGTATGCCACTGACTATGTAGTCCATAAAGAGGCAGTTAGACAAGTCTTTTTAGATGGCATAGGGAGTTTTCTGTTTGAACATAAGAAAGTAGCATACCCTCCTTTGCCATTCAGATTGGGAAGCTACAAGTTTACCAGGGTAAAGAAAGCCGATGAATTCGTGGAGGAGTTGGAGAAATTCCATTTTGGGGAAATGCGTTTCCATAGGAGTGACTCCTGGAATAAGGTTGCAGAGCACTGCAAAGAGGTGAATGTACATTTTGAATACACTAGCCACTGGGATAGAGAAGAGTCCATTTTCCGCAGTGCACAAAACATGACGGCCTTAAGAAGAAGGTTTAAAAAGAAAATCACCACCAAAGGTGTAAAAGGACAGGATGAGCAGGCAAAGGCCGAGGAGGAGGAAACTAGGAAAAGAAATGAAGAGGCTAGGAGACTAGCCCAAGAGGCCGAAGGCTGGATAAAAGGCGAAGAGGAGGAAAAGAGAAGAGCTGCACAAGAGGCAGCCAGAAAGGCAAAAGAAGCTGCCAAGGGTGAAGAAGAAGAAAGGAAAAGAAAGATGGATGAGGAACTGAAGAAGCAGGAAGCAGAGAAGATAAAGCTGATATAGACAGTGACAGAGAAATCAACTTCTGATGCAGTAGGAAGTCAGGTTCAGGACTTGGAAAACCCTGACATTCAAGATCCTGAAGCGGCTGCTGCCAGCACACCAGGACAGGCTATGGTCCCCACCCTTAGGATAATCCCCTTTGAGTAGAAGAAAGGGGAGGAGGTACCAGATTTTAATACTATCTTTTATGATAAAGAAAGGAAAAGGATAGTAAAGAGGACCGAGAGGAAGGTTGAAACTGGGGGGCTGTCTAGTAAAATGATAAATGATACAACTGTTGTATACGGGACAGACAAAGACCCCAGGTTCACTATCAGAGCGGGGGCTGCATTGATCCATGCTTCCGAGGACAATGTAGATAAAATAATGATGGATCTTGAGTAGTCAAAGAAGTCCTCTTCTCAGCTCAAAGATACCCTGAGAAAGGAAAGAGAAGAAAATAATAGGTTAAAGAGAAAGTTTGAAGACATACAAAAGGAAATCAAGTCTTCAAAAGCTGAGCTTTAGGTCCTTCAGATAGAGAAGAGATCTATGAAGACCGCCCAAGAATGCCTAGAGAAGGTGCAGTAGGAATATCAGGAGTTGAGGGCAGAAAAGGAGCAATTGCTAAGCAGGATAGGGGAATTGGAGCTGCAGAAGGCTAGCTTGGAAGTAGATGAGAGGCAATCTCAAGGGCAGAAGGCAGAACTTAAAGAGAAGATTACCTCGTTGACAACAGCTTTAGAAGAAGCCAAGGAACAGCAGGTCAACCTTCAGCCGTTCAAGGAGCACGTCCTAGAATAGAGAAGCAAGATGCACCGGCTGCAAATGGCCATAGAAGAAGAGAGATGCAAGGTCTTGTAGGTGAACAGTTGGCTGGAAGAGATTTTGGAAACCTCTTCGTATTTTGTTGACAGATCACAAGACATCTTAGAAGTCCTATTAGGAAGGATGGCGAGATTAGAAGAGAATGAAGAAACTCCTGTCGATCTCCCTTCAAAAGATCAACAAGCCCTAAGACAAGCCTACGATTTACTGGAATTTTCCATCAACACAGCCGAGGAATTCAAGAAGGCTGTTAAGAAGACAAAAGGGGCTTGTGCAGAATTCTTCAGAAGACTTCTGATCATGTATAATTGATGTCAGGTAGAGGCTGAGCAAAGAATGGATACTTTTCCAGAACATAGCTTGTTTTTGGAAATTTTGCAAAGAAGGTATCATGAAGATGAAAAAAGGATACATCACATTAAAGCTTTAGATGAACAGACCTTGAGGAATTAAGTAGACCATTCCACGGTTAGTGTGTAGCTGTTAGAAGACCAACTTTGCCTGAGCGCAGCCAGAATAGAAGTCATCAGAAACCAGGCTGCTAAATTCGAAATAAATATTCGATTCCTAGAACCTTCCGAATTCGAAAGTATTGCTTCAAAAGCTTCAGCATGGAAGAAATTTTTAAATAATCAGGTGGGACCCTCCTCATGAGCATCTTATTCATTTTGTTGTAATATATTGTAATTTTCATTAACACTGAATGAAAGAAAATATGGGAGATGAAGAGTTGGGGAAGCCCAAGAGTCATTGCATGGGCAACCCAACAGTTTTTGTCTTTTGTATAAATAAAGAGAATCTAGACAAGTAGAGGGACTTTTTCCCAGTGATATTGGAAGACATATTGTAAGAAGAACTATTTCCTTTTGCAATAGAAAATTACAATTTGCCTGTTGGAGAAAGCTTGGTGGAATATTCAAATGTTATGCTATGGATTTGTTGAAGAGGAACTATTTTGTTTTCAGCGTTTTGTCCATTAACTGTGAGATTGTTCTAACTCTTTGAACCTAAGTTCTTGTCTAAATGATCCCTGGTTTATTTTATGGAAATTTCCACTATGAGTGATGAATGTTGTTCATAAGCAATTGGCTATCTGGTTGTTAAATATCTTTAAAGGTTTGCGTGTTTTGGAAAGATGTATCAGCTATCTGTGATTTCTTTTACAATGCATGCACAAAATACATTGCTCATAAATAAGTAATAAGCTCACTTTCTAGGGATCGGTTAGGTAGTTAGTTTTAATTTCTTGCTGTGTGTGTGATTTAGATGCATGAGAATTTAAGACGAGAGGTAAGAACCTGCGCATCACATTGTGAATACTCATTGCATTCTCTATCAATCTGCATCTTAGGTAGGCATGAGCATATCATACTTAGAGTCAAAATACAAAAAAATATACGGTGGACTAGGCTGCAACTGGTAAAACCTTTTATTTTTGTTACTTGACCTACGGTAGCCGGACCGCAAACCGGACGGATTCCCTACACCAAACAGTCACGGGCTAGTTGGGAACGTTGACTGGGGAGAATCCCTTGCTGTTGTTGCTTGCGAATTTCCAGGCCTAAACAGGGTCACTAACAGACCCACATTCCAATACATATCTCCATAACCTTTTTTCGTTGGGGTTGTACTTCATTTTGGGATCCTCCACTACGCAGGGTTTCACTAGCCCAAAACTGCGAAAAAACCCCAAGTTGCTCCAAAACTCCTCAGAACTTTCCAGAATTGCTGAAAATTGTCCAAACCCATTTTTTTATGTTATATGAATTCTAGAAAAACCCTCTACTAGTTTCCAAAATCCCCTAGTTGAAAAAGGTTGAAGTACTCTTCCTAATTTCATGATTTGGCTGCCCAGAAGCGTGGAAGTAGGTTTCTGCATAGAGGATTCTGAAACCTAAATGGAACTAGATATAAATGTGTTAGGGAAGAGAAAATTCTATGTCTAAAATGTCTTTGGTTTCTTCCCCCTACTCACTCCTCTTGCCTGCAAAATTTCCTAGAAAAAAACCCTTGATTTTCCCAGTCCGAAGAGGCTCTGAGTGGTTTAATTCACAATTAAGAAATTTAAATTTAAATTATAGAATTGGATAGTGTTCAAGTCTGTACACCAGACTTGGGACATTATAGTGGTATCAGATCTCTTTCCTTGGATTATCCCGTGGAAAGAAATATCTCAGTGAATAAATTTTCATGACATGTCATACTATGAGGATGACTATGATGAGCAATATGAAGAATACTGCATAAGATATGAAGAATAAGAAATCCTCTATGTTGATGGAGGCCTACCAAAACATGAATATGATGAAGACTATTGGGCATCAAATGGGGAAGAGATTAGATCTGATTCTCCAATGGTTAAGAAAAACTTGAAAGAGATTATTGAAGCATGTAAGAACATGTCTCACTGCTACGAGGACTATCTAGCTTTGGGTAGGAATATTTGTGCAAACTTTTCTTTTGGAGATTATATGGAGATTATATTTATTTCAAGAATGGATTTTGGCCCAAGCATGATTATGAGAATTCTTTCAAGAGAAGCAAGCTATCCAGAGAGAAACCAAGTTGTTCCACTTCTCTGAGAAAAGACAAAGAAGAAGGAACCGAAGGTGAAGATTCCCCCAAGCCATTTGCATGTTCAATATTTAGGAGTTTATTTCGTTTTCCTTCAAAAAGAGCTTCTAAATATTGTGACATGAGTACTAATAAAGATGAAAAAGTCTCAGGTTTCTTGGAAGAGAATAGAAATGAAGTGGAGACAGAGATCCAGGAAGTGAAGTGCAAATCACCACAAGGTGGTTGCATAAGAGACAAAGTTGAAAACGAATGCACTTCAAGTTTCTTGGTAGGTGATCTCCGGATCACTGCTCAAGGTTTTGGATCATGTGTGGGTGGTGAGACATATTTTGGATCAGATACAAAAGAGGTACACAGATGATATTTACAGTCACCTGCTGAGCCACAGAATGAAGAAAAAAACAAGGTCACACCGCTTAGGTGTGAACAAGAAAATTTGGTGGAGGAGCAGGCCACCAAAGTATATGTTCAGATAGAGGATAAGGTGAATAACATGAATGATAAAAATTCTGATTTTTGTAGCAGCCATGTACACCTGCAACCATTTGATCCATGGGAGGATGGAAAGACTTCACTTTCCTCTGATGACTGCAAGATGAAGGAAAATTGTGGGGGAGATGAATATGTTCCTAGTTACCTGTTAGTGAACCCAAAATCAATGCAGAGGAGGATGATACTGCCAATGATGATAAGGGATATTTTGGTTCAGATACAAAAGAAGAACAAAAATCAGATCTGAATTCATTATTTGAACTTTCGACTGAAGTAGAAGACAAGCCCCCACTAGCTGGGTATGAACTAGGAAAACTGAAGGAGAAAAATCTGATGTAGAGAGATGAGCACAATTCATAATTTTGGACTCCTTTGTAGCATGATGAATTTGAAATGATAGGGCAAGAGATTCTCTATAATTTATGTCCATATCACGTCATTCCAACCTTCAGAGATACCCTCCATTGCACATCATGGAAGTGATTTTGCAAAAAATTCAAAGGCTGACTTGTATGCCGAGAATGAGTTTTGTGTTGTGGATCCATTCCACAAGAAAAATGGTCATGGATGCCAGCTATTAGAAGAAGAAACCTTGGGGGAGGATCTTCTTTTTGAGCCACATAATTTGAGTGGATCACTAAAGGAGGACAGAAAGAAGCTTATGGCAACCATGAAAAACTTTGTGGACATCAATGCCTTGGTGGCAAGATGTTGTTGGAAAGCTTATGGTGGAGAGATGGAAGAAGAAGCCTTTATGGAGGAGTGCATAGTACTGAAAGAAGGCATGGCCAAGATGAAGGAGAACTATATGAACTTACTATCTGACAGAGATCATCTCCTCATGATTGCTAAGATGTACCATAGTGCACTCAAGAAGGAAGAAGAAGAATCTGATAGGCTCACTCATGAGTTGGAAATCACCAGTAACTCATTGAAGAGCACACAAAGATCCCTTTAAGAGTCAAAGTTGCAGACCTATCAACTTCAAAAAGAGTTGAGAATCACACTGTTCATGTTGCATGGAAGGAAATGTTTTGGGCATAGTGGAGGAATTTCTGGTGGAGGATGGGCATGAGAAAAGTTCAGATCTACAAGTATTGGTGAAGGATGTTACCATAGAATATATTGATCAGTCACTTGTCTCATTGCATAAGTACCCTCAGGAGGATGTACCATTCAGATCTGCAATAACATACACTTATTTGTTCAAAGATTGGATAAGTGAGTACATAGTGGAAATTGAGGCCCAAGGTTGCACAAGCCTAGCTTGTGAATGTAAAGAATGTCTCTTGAGGCATGCTATGGAAGAAGGAACCCATGATATTCCTATGTGGAAAGGAAATTTCACCTTAGAATATGTGGCTGATTACATCCCATGCAAATCAAAAAATACAAGTGCTTATCCTTGTATTAATTGGTTCGATAGAGGAATCACTGAAAAGGAAAATATGGAAGCCACTTTTGACAAGAGGGCATCAGATCTACACTTACCTTCAATGTGTGGGTCAATTGATGGAGTTTTGCACCCTTGGATCAATGGCAGAGAGTTGATCCATTGGATGCGAGGGGAGCACTTGTTGAGTTCCACAGAGACCATGATACCTCGTTATTTGAGGGAAACATGAACATGACTAATTTTGATACAACTTACTCTCTTTTGGAGCATCATTTTAGGACATGGGATCCTCACCCTTGTCACTTGAGTTTCATGGATAACACATTTGTTCCTTATGTGCATTGGTCACATGAGAACTTTTGAATTGGAATGGAAATACTGGTGGAATTGTGGCCTCACTTTTTGGAGGAATATTTGGCGATGTATAGTATTTCTTTGATTCATCCCTACATTGGAGAATTTCATATATTGATTGAGGGGCCCTCAAAGCTTCAGGTCTGCATTGGAAAGGATGATTTTCCACTATGGTGGTATGATGTTTTCATCTTTCCCAATATTTCATATGGTGCTGATTTTTTCTTGTTACTAATGTTTGGGGAGATGCAGCATGAACAGTGGGATCCAGGCACTCTTTTGCTTAACAGATTTTGTTGGATGGTAATTCGATCCATGGGGTTGCCATACAAGCAATGGGATCTTGACAATGTTTGTCCTCGGAGAAGTTGTTTTCATGTTGGCATGATGGAGCAAGCCAACCCTCTTTTGCACTAGTTCATCTATGTTGCACTTGGTTTCAGTTTCCCACATAGGGAACACCTCCTTGGATGGACTTATAGTTTACATAGTAGTGGTAATTTTGCATTTCTGATATTCTTTTGGGATCTTGGCACACTTTCTAGTTGCTTCAGTTGGATAGAGGTAGGCATGTTCATTTACAGATGTAGTGAACATTTTCTTGGAGAGAGGATTCTGATCAGAGTGGTGCAACAAAAGCATGATGGACCTGTTGTAAAGGAAAGTATCCTAAGGCTAGGGTTTAAGAGGCCATCAATGTACTGGGGTTGGAAGAGAGATGCATATGGTTCTGTAAGTAAATACAAGCAAGATCAGAGATTAGAATGGTTCATACCTTAACAAATGAAGGTTGATCCAAGTAGCCCTTCAATCCTCTTCTTGCTCCTCTTGCTCCCAGAGACCTGTAAAACGAATTATACCTTCCTCAAACCATTATGACCACATATAAAGACATGATAATCAAAGCAATATAAGAAACTATTTTGATTAACATAAACATCTGATCATAAATATAAATTCAATCACACATTGAACAATGATTTGGGAAGAAGAAGGACATCACATCTTTATTAAATCTTGAAAACAAGTACAAATATACATTCTCTTCAAGTTTGGCACCTCACGAAACCTTGATCTGGTTCTGCTGCTTCTTTTCTCCAAGGAACTCAGCCTCCAAGCTTTGCAACACAAGGAGAATGCTTCTAGGGCAAAGATGTGGGCAAAGAGAGTCCCACTTCCTCCAGCATGACAATGCAAAAGTTCAAGTGTCCTCTCATGGACCTCCATACCTCTATTTATATGCTTAATGAAGAGTTAGGGTCGAAGACAAAGTAGTTACAACTGAAGGAGTCAGTTGCATAACTACCCAAACTACCCGAATTTCAAAATACGTTTTTTTTTACATTTTCAGGAGGCGTATGTGGGTTGCAGAGACAACAGTCGCATATGCGAGGAGGTATACGCGGGTTGAAATGCAAAAAGTCACGTATTCAAGGTGTACGTGAGTATTATATATATCAAGTCGAGTATTATATATAGCAAGTCGCATACATACGTGGGTTTCCTTAAGGAAACTCATGTACACATAAAAAAAGCTCATTTTTAGGGTATTTCTGGGCATTTTCAGACTTTGGTGTCTTCTAGAAAGTTTTAGCTAACATAAATATATTTCCAATAGTGTCGAGATAAGGTCAAACAGAGTTACAAAGCTCAAGATATGGGTCCTCCAAGTTAGGTGTTTTTTCAATGACTTTTCATGAAGTGTCATCATGGAAGTGTCGACATGTGACAGAATCATGGGAAAATGGTCATAGGTAGATATGTGCCATTTTGAGCTAAAACAGATGCTCCCTAATGTATGATTTTAGAGGGGAAATATATTATAAAGGAAACAACTGAGTATGGAGAGAGAAAAGAATCCAAGATCAAAAGGCTCGAACAAAGGTACCTGAAAGAGAGATAAATGTCAGTCAAAACTGATCTCTAGGACATACAAGTCCATATACAAATCATCACCATAAAGATACAGGTGGATCCAACACATGTATAACTGATGAAACTATCATGGTTGCTCAATATGCAAAAAGGCACCATATCAAATCTAAAGGAGTCATGGCCACAAATGAACAAGGTGGATCCATGCTCGATAATCGATCATAGCCACAAAAATACAAGGTGGATCTATGTCTCAACAAAATGTCATATAAAGTGTGACAAGGTCTTGCGTAGCTTGGGCAATAGAAAAATGATGATGTTACTGTCGGCCCAAGGTCTTCAATCCAAACTGCCCAAAAGGTACGGATCCTAACCATGCGAATAAAAGAGTTGAGGTTGAACATGGAGGAAACTGTTTGATTACTGGTCAATGATGAAAACCATTAACAAATGCGAGGGAAACCACCATTAATTAAAATGGTCCCCAAGGTACCTAGTACATTCTAACAAGTGTGAGTACAAGGACTTGAAGTCAAACACTTGAAGAATCCATTGAGTAGGAGACATTAAGGTATTCCCACTACCCAATAGTGAGGGAAATTGCCACTGATGACTACAATCCCCAAGGTACTATCATAAAACTCTAAATATCATCCCCAGAGCAAGATGTGTTGCAATCGATAGGAAGAGATCCGTTTGAAGGAAGGCATTAAGGCATCCTTCATCATCCAACACGAGGTAAGTCAAAGACTAATTGGATCTGGAATTGGTACAGAATTTCACGACAAGGACCACCCAAGACATGATGTAATGAACTGATACCAGGGAGTGGCTGACACAAAAGTCAAGGCAACTGTAGAATGGCCGAAAAAGGTTTAATCCTTGAATAGTGAGCACGGCACAAAAAGTGACTTAGGTAGCTTTTGACACGAAAGAACCAACGACACAAATCTGCAATGTAGGAGACATTGAAAGATTCTCCATATAATTAGAAAAGAAACCAACCGGAGGAGTAAGAAAATTTGAATCGGGATAAGGCCAAAATACTAGGACCCAACTGTTGATAGACTCAAAACTGGAGCTTTGTTCAAGGAAACAAGACTTGCTGCCATGATGTAAAAAACATGTGAATGAACTTCCCTTCCTCTCTTTCTTGTAAAGGTTTAACGAGTCCAAGAAAGAAAACTTGGAACCTTCTTCATTTTTGGAAAGCTCGAAGAAGAGATAGAAGGATGCTTGATACAACACTGATTCGTGGATTTTACGAGCACGAACTAGTACATGCTCGACGGTGTTTTCATAGTTTATAGAGTCTGAAAACTCCAAAGAAGACTCCAGAGGGTGCTTTTTCGTCCAATTTAGTCTCCTGAGGCCGGAAAAGTATAAAACAAACCACATAAGAACTCTCTTAGCTTTCGAAGAAGTAAGGCGCACCTTTTTCGTATTTAGTCAGAAAGGTCTGAAAAAGGTTAAATTACCACCTACCCAACGCTCCTTCAAAAGGAGCATATAGCCTGAGTTTTACGAGTGTGAAGGAAGGCAAGATCACTCGGAAAGATCCATTTGATTACGAGAAATGGGGCTTACAACAATACACTTGATGCTTTGTTCTTTAGTGTTTAATGAGCATGAAAAAAACATAAAATACACTCGGAATATTTTTCATGTTTAGGTCCAGAGCACGAAAAAGATAAAACTAAGCTCATACCGAGGGTTCCTTTTCTGTAAATTTAGTCTCTCAGGTCCGGAAAAGCGATAAACCTATGCCTGAGAATACTCTTCTCAATTCCGTAGAAAAGAGAGTGTTCCCTTCTTGTATTATTCCACATGATCCGAGAAAGTGATAACCTACCACCAATGTGGATGCCCATTCACATATTCCTAACGAGCCTGAACGGACAAGTTTACTCGGTAGTGAAGTCTATTTTGAGGAGCCAAACCAGGGCCTAAACAAATTCAATATATTTTCCGTGAAGTTTTAACGAGTCTAGAAAATTCAACTCGCGGCCTCCTTACTATTTTTAATGAGCTCGAAGGAGAGGAGAAAGAATGCTCTAAATGCGAGGAGACGAGTGTCAGAGGCAAGTGAAACTAGTTCCAAGCGCGAGGAACAAACCTATGCGTAATGCAAGGAACATGAGTAGGATAAAGACACTCGAGGAACGTCTCCTCAAGGTAAAGGGTGTGAAGTTGCAAAGGCAAAATGATACAAGGCTTAGCGACGATGAGAACAAAGATGACAGCTTATACAATGAGCTAAAAGCGTGGAAGCTAGCATCAGGCTCATAAGCGCGAGCAGGGCACATGCAAATGTAGTTAAAGCTTGAACAACAAGACAAGGCTAGTAAATAGTTGTGAATCCAACTAAGAATCCTGTCTCCAAGAAACAACAACATCAGGATCATATTCAGAAGAAAAGATCCGATGCAGGTCACTTTGGTAGAAACACATGTGACTTCACTATCTTCTACAAAATGGTAAGCCAAGGTAGAATCGATTGAAGAAGATTCTATAGCACCAAGGATTGAGGGTTTATAATTAGTAAGATAAACCTCAGAAGGAGAGAAAAAATCAACAAGGGAGATAGAGTCTGCAGGAACAAACTCAGTATCACAGGAGTTGAAAAATTCATAAGAAAAACCAAACTCATCAGGATCACTGACTTGCTGATCAAAGGGAGAGTTCGAAGACCCAACAAGACCAATAGAAGGAGATCGATCAATAGAAAGATCAAGCTTATTAAGCAATTTAGGCTTAGACTTAGTCACAACTGGTCCAACATCCAAAAGAAGTTCAGACTATATCAAAGACTCTAGGAAGACTTCATCTGAAGGAAGGAGATCATTAGAGATAGGACACATGTCTAAACTTTCAAATGGATCGACAAAGTGGAGAGAAAGCCCCATGGTCTATATAGGATGACTCACCTGGTCAACTGCTGGGACCAAGTCCCGAGAAGGTAAGCATGAAAACAGAGGCTGTTTCTCAGTAGAAATTGAACGCAAAGGACATGAGGCCACATAACTCACCTGTGATGAGGTAGTGTCTATAGAAACACTAGGAATTGATAAAGGAAAGACCTGGTCTCTAATTGGGTCAGGAGACGGATTAAGAAAATGCAACTAATCGATAGTGACAATTTCTTCGCCATGATTAAAGTACATCACACGAAAGAATGTTGACACCACAGCTTGCATGGTATAGACATAATCAAGTCCAAGGAGCATATTGAAGTCCAAGAAGCATATTGAAGTCCAAGGGGTCTTCTATTACCATGAAGTCAACTAAGACGGTCTTCCCACCCAAAGTAACAGGTGTTTGAGTGAGAATTCCCAAGGCTATACTAGTTCTTCTATCAAATGCCAGTAATTGACTAGATGTCGACACAAGGCTGGGAGATCCCATGCCTTGCCAAGCAAGAGCAGACAAGATACTAACTGAGGCTCCTTCACCAACAATACAATGAGCAATCGTGTATGATTCAACTTTGACCTTTATCTGGAAAGGTGCATCAGAAGGAAGTCGTGGCTCAAATAGGCTATCCCAATCAAAGGAAGCAATCTAAGAGCTTGGTGGGGGTTGATCTGAAGCGAGTTCAGTGCCCCCTTGTTCAGTAAGTTTTGAAATGGCAGTGAAGAAAATGTGACTAGCAAACACTTCACTCTCCAAAGGAAGATTGGGATTGATCGACAATGGAACCGATTCAACCACTTCGTGAAAGTCACTCTTCGAAGGGAGAGTGGGATTGACCAAAGGTGACATTGGTTCAATCACATCAGGATCACTCTCCGAAAGAAGAGTGGGATCTACCAAAGCTGAGATTGGTTTGACCACTTGATCAACCAAAGGTTCAGTAGGTTGTTGAGAAACTATAGGTTGCTCAGGAGAAGGAAATCCTTGAGTCTCAGACCACACTCTTCGTACCTCTCCGATAGCAGGGCACTGGTGAGTAAGATGATCTCCTTCACATAGGTTACAAGGGAACTTAAGTTTGCACTTCGAACGACTAGTTTTCTCAATGGTGTCAACATGAATAGTAGTGGCTGACTGTTTTCTCGCAGCATGACCTACAGAGGCTGAGATTTTTCCCCCAGCATGACCACCAGAGGCCGAGTGACTGGGTCCAACCTGAGTAAGAGAGGATGGTTGTTGAGAGACTTCGGGATGTTAAAAAATGGGATGACCTTGGAACCAAACTCTTCGCACCTCCGCAATGGAAGGGAATTTATAAGTAAGGTGGTCTCCCTCACAAAGCTTACAAGGAAACTTGGGCTTGTGTTTTGAATGGGTAGTCTTTTCAACAGTGTCAACATGACTCACATTGGCTGACGGATTGTCTTCAGCATGAACAACAGAAGCTGAAAGACTGCCCCCAGCATGCCTTGTAAAGGCTGAGAGACTGGGTCCAACATGACTTGCAGAGGTTGGATGGGAACCACCAGCATGAACCATAGAGGCTGAATGATTAATATCAACATGCTTTGCAGTATTTGAGTGTGTGCCCCTAGCATGAACTTCAGAGGCTGGGTGGATGGATCCAACATGACTTGTAGAGGTTGGATAGGGAGGTTCAACTTGAACATCAGAGGTTGAACATGCGCCTTCAGCATGAACTGTAGAGACTGAGTGACTGGATCCAACGTGACCTGGAAAGGTTGGAAGGATCCCACCAGCATGATCAACAGAGGCTGGATGGCGAAGATCAACTTGACTTGCAGAGGTTGAGTGCTTAGATCCAACATGACCTGAAGAGGTTGGATAGGTGCCCCAAGCATGAACTACAGAGGCTGGGTGGTGAGGTTCAACTTGAATTGCAGAGGTTGAACAGGTGCCCCCTTTATTATGTGCCTTCTTCCTATTCCTCCTCCTTTTACTCCTTTTAGACTGTTGGTTACTAGTATCAGTACTTTCACTGCATGAGGTAGAAGGAGTAGGAGAATCAACTACAGGTGAAGGGGAAGTAGTGTTTTGATGCCCTTGATATAAGGAGCTTACTTGAGAAGCATCAGGAGCATTTAGGATGGTTGGAGTGGAAAACAACCACACCGGTATCCCTAGGGTGAATCCAGGTATATTTAGGGTGGCCATCAAAGGAACACCAACATTCCCTATGAGAGGAATAGAACAAGGAGTTCCTAGCATGGGGATCTCTTGGTTTGTGTTCAAAGGGGTGTTAGCCATAGTTTCAAACAATAATACAAAGTCTAAGGTTGACAGGAAACCAAAATTACAAAGAACACACCTAAAGGCAAACTAAGTACAGACAAACCATAGAGCACTCACTGAAATTCCTAAAGCCAAACATACAAACAGGTATAAGATATGCTTTCTAAAAGAAATCTGATAGATAGTTACTTGGCATCCCTGTAGATGTTCTTAGGCACAAGCGGAGGAATCACCCATCGCCCTCCCACACCTTCTATCGGGGTTACCTTCGAAGCTCGTCCAAGGTCAACCAGAAATAGCCTTCTGGTGTACTTGTGTATGAACCCTAGATGTCAAAGATACTAAAGGCTACCTTAACTATATTGACAGTCTGGAGGGACAGTTGCAAGCTTGGTTCATATGCAAGGGCAGGGTAGCAAAGCCCGAAACCCTGTCTAAGACAGAATCCCCAGATGCGTAAAAACCTTGGTCTATGCTTTGAAAAGGAATAAGAGGGTTATCTCCTTAGTCAAAGTCTCCACGCGGCCTCGTGCTTAACTCCCATTTGAGAGGAGCTTCTCGGATACAATCAACATAGAAAAGGGTTTACCTAGTGATTGGCCAACTACGTCTGAAATTTTAACACTTGTGGAGAGTTTAAACTCCCTAATCCACAAGTCTAGCCTGAGCTAGTTGGTGTATGAGCCTATAAAATAAAACTTATTAATAATTTTTAAATTATATCGTTTATTTTAAGGGTTTTTTTTAGTCAGAGGGTGAATGGTGTGAAACTTATGTGGTGTTTTGACTCAAATTTTAAAGAAAATGACTAAGCAAAGAGAAATGAAATGCAAAAAGCAAAAACTATTCTCATTCTTTTCAAATAGAAACTTGAAAGCCACAAAAGAACAATTTCTTTTTATTTTTATTTTTCAAAAACAATGATATGCCATGCAATCTAGATTAAAAACCTAATCTACATGCATATAAAGCAAACATGTTTTTTTAATTTTTCTTTTATAAATGCAAAAGAAAAACTACCTACAAACAAAAGTATGCAGATAACAAGAACAAAGCAAAAGGAACTCTGCTATACAACCACCAAAAAGACTCTAGAATGGACTAAAGTCAGTATAAACCCTACTTGGAAGGAAGGCTTGCATAAGAGACAAGTCAACTAATTTGGCATGGTGAAGTTAACCAACAAAAGAAGAAGGAAACCAACACCAATAAGCTTCTAAACTCAGACAAAGATCACTAACAGAGGCTGACTATAAACATAAGCCAAAAATCATTCCAAGCAAAGGAGGTGGGGGAAAAGAGCAAAGAGAAAACCCTAATGCTATAAAAATGCTTACAACATAGATAAAGAACAACCAAAATGGATGACACTAACTCCCTGGAGTCATGCACCTACAGAGGACACCAAAAGACCTACCAAACAACCCACAACAACAGAAAAAACCACAAAAATGAGGAAAAAGCATTGTTTTAGGGGCACACATGGGTTGTACTACTGACAAGTCGCATGCCATATGCGGGTTGATAGTACAGCAAGTCATATGTACAAGCACACGCAGGTTGTATTACTTACAAGTCACGTATCGCACGTGGGTTGACAGTATAGAAAGTCGCGTGTACCAAACCAGACATGCAACTGTTCAGTCTGCAACTCACACATGGGTGGAAAAAATCCCCCAAAAAGGTCAAAAACTACCTTAGGAAGGCAAGGGAGGTGTTCTATCAGAATGATAAAGTGTTCCTAAGTGGCAAGAAAGACCTGAAACCTTACAAAATACTGAAGGAAATACAGGGAAACCCCAAACAAACAAGGCTATCCCCAGCAGAGTTGCCAGTTCTGTTGTAAAGAAAGTATCCTATGGCTAGGGTTTAAGAGGCCATCAACGTACTGGGGTTGAAAGAGAGATGCATATGGTTCTACAAGTAAATACAAGCAAGATCAGAGATTAGAATGGTTCATACCTTAACAAATGAAGGTTGATCCAAGCAGCCCTTCAATCCTCTTCTTGCTCCTCTTGCTCCAAGAGACCTGCAAAACGAATTATACCTTCCTCAAACCATTATGACCACATATAAAGAAATGATAATCGAAGTAATATAAGAAACAATTTTGATTAACATAAACATCTGATCATAAATATAAATTCAATCACACATTGAACAATGATTTGGAAAGAAGAAGGACATCACATCTTTATTAAATCTTGAAAACAAGTACAAATATACATTCTCTTCAAGTTTGGCACCTCACGAAGCCTTGATCTGGTTCTGCTGCTTCTCTTCTCCAAGGAACTCAGCCTCCAAGCTCTGCAACACAAGGAGAATGCTTCTAGGGCAAAGGTGTAGGAAAAGAGAGTCCCAATTCCTCCAGCATGAAAATGCAAAAGTTCAAGTCTCCTCTCATGGACCTCCCTACCTCTATTTATATGCTTAATGAAGAGTTAGGGTCGAAGACAAAGTAGTTACAACTGAAGGAGTCAGTTGCATAACCACCCAAACTATCAGAATTTCAAAATACGTATTTTTTTGACATTTTCAGGAGGCGTACAAGGGTTGCAGAGACAACAGTCGCATACGCAAGGAGGTATACATGGGTTGCAATGCAGAAAGTCACGTATTTAAGGTGTACACGAATATTATAAATAGCAAGTTGCGTACATATGCGGGTTTCCTTAAGGAAACTCGCATACACATCAAAAAATATCATTTTAAGGGTATTTCTAGGCATTTTCAGACTTTGGTGTCTTCTGGAAAGTTTTAGCTAACTTAAATATATTTGCAACGGTGTAGAGATGAGGTCAAACGGAGTTACAGAACTAAAGGTATGGGTCCTCTAAGTTAGGTTTTTTTTAGTGACTTTTCATGAAGTGTCATCATGGAAGTGTCGACATGCGACGGAATCATGGGAAAGTGGTCACAGGCAGATATGTGTCATTTTGAGCTATAACAGGACCTATTATCACTAAAGTTGACTCTTGACTACAAGAGAGCCAAGCTTAGAGAAATATTAATGATGTGTAAAGGATAGCTGGGAATGAAAGTTTATAAACAGACATACATTTAAGAGATCAAGCAAGGAATGTATCAGTAGAGAATGGATATTAATAAGACATAACTATGAGCATAACTTCGTGAAAGACATGAATCAGGTTATGCATCAAGTATTAAAGACAATTGCATACTAATCAAGAGAATCTTGCCATGGATTAATAAGACCATGCACAGGACAGAATAATGACAATACGTAATTCAATTATTAAGCAAAATAGGCTGATATGATCACAATCATTTCAAAATAGCTATGGATATTAAGAAAAATAGAGTATATGTGCATACACGCCTCTGCCAATACAGTCTCATCCGTCGGCTGGAACTCCCTCTCCCCTGCATTACATTTCTAAAGGCTATATATATAAACTTTACCACCCCACAACTCACTAATGTAGGCTTTCGGATATATATTAGAAAATCTAAAATTAGATAACATTACTACTCTATCTCAAAAAATCTAGAAGTGATCCTTGAAACTGGAGCTTTGATTGCCACATGCAGTCAAATTGGAACTAATCTTTGGCCTATTTGAATATGTTTTACCACTTGTAAAATCGAAGATTTTAGAAATTCCCCGCCACCTGTAAAATCTAGAACCTATATCCATGAAAATATGGAAGTGATTTTCCTCATCTTGTGTACAATTTTATTTTTTAGATGAATGCCCTATTGATGTTTGAAACTTGACACTTGTGATACTCGATCGCAATTGTACCATAATATTTTGGAAATATTTGTGTTGAGAAGTGCCTGAACCACTTGTTAGAAGCTTGAGAAATTCATAAATTTTCTTCTGAAGTGAAACAAATGGAGCCAGTACTGTAATCTCAGACATGGTGACAATGTTGGAATGCTCTTTAAATTTAAACTGTTGATCAACTTTTCCCTATTGCCTCCTTACCAATCTGTTGGAGAATGGAGCCGACGGTAATCACACGAAACGCTGTCCTTTTCTTAACTTTTCATAAAAAGCAATTACACTACTCATTTTGTGGCCTATTTCTAAATAAAATTTACTTTTTCACAATGCCAACAGTGGAATGATTTGCATATTCATAGTAGAAGACCCTCTAGAACACTAGACTCTCCAACTTCCCGAAGTTTGAGCAACTCTGGCCATGTAAGATCAGTAAATCGGCAATCAAAGAAAGCATGCACCTGCCTTTGCCAAGCTCTATGATTTCGAATAGTTGTTTTTATCTGACCAACCTTAATCGGAAAAGAAATTCTCAATAACAAGCTCTTCCAACTCTAGAATATTGCACTTTTTCTTTGAAGATGACCCAGGAAGCATTAAAAGTGCTTTACTAAGCCACCTTTTACTTTCGAGCAATGAAATTTCTAAATATTTATATTCTCTGGATGTAACAGGTAGATTTCTGGTATCTTTGATCAGACTCTCAACTTCCTCTATTGACGGAGACTTAGAAGAAAAAGAGAGAGCCTTTAAGTTCCATGTCAATGCAGCAGACAATGTATCGAACTGGATCGACGTCAATTAAATCTTGGGCTAGGTTTAAAGAAACCTTTAATGATGTCCTATACTTTTCATTCATCCATGATTCAATTGTAGACAAACAATCTTTCAAATATTAAGACCACTTCTGAACTCCTTCCAAATCCTTCTGTATTGATCGGACCGCATCCATCTCGTGCCCATAAAAATTGCAAACTGGAATAATAGGTCGGGTTTTCTCCAGTGCCATGTTTCTCACTTTATTTGTACCTCTATGCCCAGCTGTTAATAAGGCATGCACTTGCAACAAATTCCCAGGGGTACCAAGATAGGTTTGAGAAGGTAAGTCTCTGAAAGCTCCGGCTCTCGAACAATCATGGTGCCAGCCAGCAATAAAGAAGTATGATGAATGTTTCTGAGAAGATGCTCAGCAGTTTCACCTTCTCTGGCTGTTTTTTTCCAAAACTTTGATAAGGTAGAAGTGGAAGAAGTTGTGGGAAAACGACACGGTAATATTCTTCTGTAGTAGTAACATATTCTTAACAAGTAAAGTTTTTTGTGCACCGAATCATGAATGCGTGCACAACATATCTTAGCAGCTTAAACTGTTTGCTATATCCAGAGGTATTGTCACCATATCAGCTCTATTAAAGTACTAATATTTCCATCTATATTCATTTCATTTATATACCAATGCAATCTGGCAGCGCCGTCATTTCTTACATTTTTCAATGCAGGCTCAATTTCCTTTACATCCTTGATCTCGAATATTTCAGTCACAAAGAGAGTTGTAATTAAGCAAACAATGATGCTCATTGAACTAATGGGAAAGTGCATGGCATTAAAGTCATGAGAGTCTCAACATGCTACCAAAATCCAAAATTTTGTAGGAACGATATGGAACCAACACCTGTCTCTGGCTGGGGATGACATTCTCCCTGTAAGCTACCAAGAACAAGTAGACCCGTGCCTTTCCGATCCATCACTGCAACCAGTGTTTTGTCTCCATTGGGCTGGAGTCTTTATATCTTATTCCTAACCTGTTCCAAACCTTGAAAGCTTGCTCTTCTCATACTGCAAACTTAAAGCACACTATAAATTCAAATTGCTCACACTGCAAACTTAAGGAAATGCTTGAAGCATCAAGCTTATTTATCCACACTATCTACACTAACCAAAACTACAAATTTTGTCAAGTAAAATCATGCTTCTAGCAAAGCCATACAAGTATCTGAATACTTGATGAAAATCTTGATCTGTGTATTAGCAAGATGAAGACAGGAACAAAAATCAACATCTGTCTATAAGTTTGATTTTCAGGCTTATCATAAAATGAATACTGAAACCTTGAATCGATAAATTCCTTGATATAGTCAGCTACCGGGCCATACCACTTTCTCAGTTTTGGATCATCAAACTTGTCTTTATTCTCAGTCTTGATATCAAAAGACAGCTGAAAAGGGCTTTGAAAAGACAAACTCTGTATCTTGACCTCTAAAGCTTCAATCTCTTTCTCAATATATGTAGCAAATTCTTTTAAAAAGATGGCTTTAGATTCTGAGTTACATGAACTTGACTTTAAATAAGAAAACAAAAGGGAAGAAAAATTTTCATCTATTTCCTTATCAGTGCTCATATCACTCCATTCCCTGAAATTTTCAATGGAAAGAGAATATGCCCTAAACTCTGTCTTCTACATCCATGTCTTCAGAAAGATAATCCAAAAATCTGTTAATGCTCTAATTGACCCAACAGACAAATCTTCAACCCAACTTTTACACTTTCCTTATAATGAATGATAGAATAATCTAATGAAGACATCTTCATGTTTAACTCTGAGTAACTCCGTAAATTCATGGAAATTAGATATGTGTTTCACAGCTAAACTCAGATATTCTCCATTGAATTTAGGACCATTTCTCAACAAATATTCATCCGAAGGAAGAAGATTCGGAAAACCAGGAAGTTCTGCAAAATCTAGACATGCATACCTTGAAACAATAGAAGCCGGATCAGAAGTCCTCATTAGTCCAATGAAATCATCAATGAAGCTTTGAAATATGGATCTACAGTAGTTGGAGTTGCCAGGTGAATAATTGCAGCCACTATGTCACCAGCCCTCGTTCACCATCAAAGGCTGGATATATTCGTTGTCATTCTTCCCGTGGAAGATATCCTCACTCCTTCATCACCGACAATGGCGCCAGAAGATGTTATCACTAAAGTTGACTCTTGACTGCAAGAGAGGCAAGCTTAGAGAAATCTTAATGATGTGTAAAGGATAGCTGGGAATGAAAGTTTATAAATAGGCATACATTTAAGAGATCTAGTAGGGAATGTATTAGCAGAGAATGGATATTAATAAGACATAGCTATGAGCATAACTTCGTGAAAGACATGAATCAGGTTCTGCATCAAGTATTAAAGATAATTTCATACTAATCAAGAGAATCTTTCCATGGATTAATAAGACCATGCAAATGACAGAATAATGACAATACGTAATTCAATTATTAAGCAAAACAGGCTCATATGATCACAATTATTTCAAAATAGCTATGGATATTAAGAAAAACAAAGTATATGTGCATACACGCCTCTACCAATACAGTCTCAACCCTCGGCTGGAACTCCCTCTCCCCTGCATTACAGTTCTAAAGGCTATATATATAAACTTTACCACCCCCCAGCTCACTAATGCAGGCTTTCGGATATATATTAGAAAATCTAAAATCAGATAACATTAATACTCTATCTCAAAAAATTTGGAAGTGATCCTTGAAACTAGAGCTTTGATTGCCACATGCAGTCAAATTGGAACTAATATTTGGCCTATTTGAATATGTTTTGCCACTTCTAAAATCTAAAATGTTAGAAATCCCTTGCCACCAATAAAATCTAGAACCGCTATCCATGAAAATCTGGAAGTGATTTTCCTCATCTTGTGTACAATTGATTTGAAACTTGACACTTGTGATACTCGATCGCAATTGTACCATAATATTTTGCAAAGATTGGTGTTGAGAAGTGCTTGAACCACTTGTTAGAAGCTTGAGAAATTCATAAATTTTCTTCTGAAGTGAAACAAATGGAGCCAGTATTGTAATCTCAGACATGGTGACAATGTCAGAATGCTCTTTAAATTTGAACTGTTGATCAACTTTTCCCTATTGCCTCCTTACCAATCTGTTGGAGAATGGAGCCAAGGGTAATCACATGACATGCTGTCCTTTTCTTAACTTTGCATAAAAAGCAATTACACCACTCGTTTTGTGGCCTATTTCTAAATCAAATTTACTTTTTCATAATGCCAACAATGGAATAATCTGCATATTCAGAGTAGAAGACCCTCCAGAACACTAGACTCTCCAACTTCCTGAAGTTTGAGCAACTTCGACCATGTAAGATCAGTAAATTGGCAATCAAAGAAAGCTTGCACCTGCCTTTTCCAAGCTCTATGATTTCGAATAGCTGTTTTTATTTGACCAACCTTAAAAGGAAAAGAAATTCTCAATAACAAGCTCTTCCAGCTCTAGAATATTGCAACTTTTCTTTGAAGATGACCCAGGAAGCATTAAAAGTGCTTTACTAAGCCACCTTTTACTTTAGAGCAATGAACTTTCTAAATATTTATATTCTCTGGATGTAACATGTAGATTTCTGGTATCTTTGATCAGACTCTCAACATCCTCTATTGATGGAGACTTAGAAGAAAAAGAGAGAGCGTTTAAGTTCCATGTCAATGCAGCAGACAATGTATCGAACTGGACAGACGTCAATTAAATCTTGTGCTAGGTTTAAAGGAACCTTTAATGATGTCCTATACTTTTCATTCATCCATGATTCAATTGTAGACAAACAGTCTTTCAAATCTTGAGACCACTTCTGAACTCCTTCCAAATCCTTCTGTATTGATCGGACCGCATCCATCTCGTGCCCATAAAAATTGCAAACTGGAATAATAGGTCGGGTTTTCTCCAGTACCAGGTTTCTCACTTTATTTGTACCTCTATGCCCAGCTGTTAATAAGGCATGCACTCACAATAAATTGCCAGGGGTACCAAGATAGGTTTGAGAAGGCAAGTCTCTGAAAGCTCCGGCTCTCGAACAATCATGGTGCCAGCCAACAATAAAGAAGTATGATGAATGTTTCTGAGAAGCTGCTGAGCAGTTTCACCTTCTCTGGCTGTTCTTTTCCAAAACTTTGATAAGGTAGAAATGGAAGAAGCTATGGGCAGACTGCTCAGTAATATTCTTCTGCAGTAGTAACATATTCTTAACAAGTAAAGTTTTTTGTGCGCCGAATCATGAATGCATGCACAACATATCTTAGCAGCTTAAACTATTTGCTATATCCAGAGGTATTGTCACCATATCATCTCCATTAAAGTACTAATCTTTCCATTTGTCTTCATTTCATTTATATACCAATACAATTTGGCAGCGCCATCATTTCTTACATTTTTCAATGCAGGCTCAATTTCCTTTACATCCTTGATCTCGAATATGTCAGTCACAAAGAGAGTTGTAATTAAGCAAACAATGATGCTCATTGAACTAATGAGAAAGCGCATGGCATTAAAGTCATGAGAGTCTCAACATGCTACCAAAATCCAAAATTTTGTAGGAATGATATGGAACCAACAGGACCTCTTGGGATACTTTGCTTGAGGACAAGCAATCTTGGGAAGGGAGGACTGTCATGTTCCCATTTTTACAACACCATGAAGCAGATCGAACCCCATTGATCCTAGTGACAGATTAAGTTAAATAATTAATGAGGGGTTAAGATGAGGCATTTAATTAATTAGGAGTGTGCATTTAAATTTATCCATAGTTGCTATCCACTTGGAATAAATAATTATGGAGCATTTAATATTATTGGTGCGATTAATATTTTTTATTTGTTATGCTGAATAAATGGAGAAATTGGCCCACCAATTTGAATTAGTGGATAAGGTTGGAGGAATTACTTGGAGTAGAAGTCAAGTAAGCAATAGAGTCCAAAAATGATGCCAAAGATGATAAAAAATGAATATTTTAGGAAAAGCAGCATAAATCTAGAATGCAGGATAAAACAGGAAAAGCAGGAAAGTTCAAAAAAGAAGGAAACTCAGAAAAAGAGGAAAAAGAAGGAAATCCCAAGCAAAGAAAAGCAAGGAAAGTATATCCACTCATGGGTGACCTATTCTCACATGTCACCAAGACAGGTAACTTGCTAAACAGGTCATCCATAATGCAATTAAAGGAGAATTCGATCCCATTTATTTAGTTTGGTTGTTGTGTATGTTGAGCTATGCTTATGTCAGTATTCCTTCTGAGTGATGTGCCTCAGACTATTGGGAGATGAGCCCCAACCTTCCCTTCCCCTCTCCTTCCATCCTATTCTCTTCTATTCTAGGTATGGAGCACTATATTGCAGCCATTGAAGTATTCTCATAGATATTTTCAGCCTCCATCACGTTCAGGTCGAGCTCCAGTGAAGCACATGCTTAACCTATGCTCTTAGCCCTTTTGCTGGTCATGTTCCTAGCCTCCTGCCCACCCTTTTGGAGTCTCCTTTGTAATGGTCAGTATATTATATGCGTTTTGATTTGTAGCAGCATATAACTCTGTAATTTATCTTTATCAGGTCTAAATATCTCAGTCCATAAAAATTATGTCTTCAATTTCACCAAAAAAGCTTGTTTTATCACTGTATGGGGGAAAATTGATGAATTCGAGTGCAATAAGAAATAAGCAAGGTTGTGGGAATGATTGGAGAGAGCTTATATGTTAATTGAAGTTTTTTTAATCTCTTTTATACTTCATATTTAATTCAGAAATCAATCTACCACGAACTAACTACTTTATTTTAGACCCTATCTAGATTGCTAGCTTTAAATGACTAGTCTTGCAGTTTTTGATGTAAAATGAGTTATGTTCACTCAAACTGAGCCCTGTAAGTTCGTGTGGGTCACTAAGAGACCCAAATTCCCAGACATATCTCCAGAACCATTTTTCGTTGGGTTTGTACTTCCTTTTGGGATCCTCCACTGCGCAAGGTTTCACTAGGCCAAAACTGCCAAAAAACCCCAAGTTCCTCTGAAACTCCTCAGAACTTTCCAGAACTGCTGAAAATTTTCCAAAACCATTTTTTATGTTATATGAATTCTAGAACAGCCCTCTGCAAGTTTCCAAAAGCCCATGGTTGAAAAAGGCTGAACTACTCTTCCTAGTTTCACGATTTGGATGTTCAGAAACGTGGAAGTAGGTTTCCTCATAGCAAATTCTGAAACCTAAATGGAACCAGATCTAAATGTGTTAGGGAAGTGGAAATTCTATGTCTGAAATATATTTTTTTGCTTTCCCCTGCTCACTCCTCTTGCCTGCAAAATTTCCCAGAAAAACCCCTGATTTGCCCAGTCCGAAGAGGCTCTCAGTGGTTTAATTCAAAATTCAGAAATTTTAATTTAAATTACAGAATTAGATAGTGTTCAGGTATGCACACCAGACTTGGGACATTACAGGGTTCCTATTGCATCATTGATCAATAAATAATTAGCATGAGATTTGTGTGTATGGTGTAATATTTAATTATTAATATTTATGGTTGATTATTTTGTTATTGGTTTGGGTTCACTTATTTGTATGGTGTAATAATTAATTATTAATATTTATTGTTAATTATTTTGTTATTTCTTTAAGTTTATTTAGATGATGAAAACAAACAACAAAAATTGCTTTGTTAGCAATGGAAGGTCGATGATTATTATGTTGGTCTTTTATTCGCATTTACTTAGATAGTTGGTAGAGGTATTGCATGTTTCAATATTTCCTATGAGATAAATTGGAACGAGTCCTCCATCACGTGAATTGTGATTATTGTTCAATTTGTAATTGTAAACCCTAATTTTTTACGGGCCAAATTTTTTTTTTGTAACACTAGAGTATATGATAAGCATTACAAGAATCATGTGACTTGGGATTATTATTCAATTTGTAAGTGTAAACTCTAATTTTTTGTGGGCCAAAAAAATTGTAATATTGAGAGAATATATGATAGGCATTACAAGAAGTGGATGAAGTAGGTATCATCTTAGTTTAGGCTTGAAGACATAGGGAGTACCAACATAAGTAGGTAAATTGAAAGTTACCTTACGAGTATGATCAATGTGTAGTGGAAAGGGTTCCAGCACTAAGGATAAATGACTTTAAACATTCACTCAACAAGAAAAGGTATTTTTAGGTGAGTATTGTTATGGAAAAGGTTGAGGAAAATGGTCATGATAAAGTATTTTTTGCACTGGATGGGTGAAAGAAAAGAGAAAGGTTTGGTTGAAGATAATAATGTGATATGGCAAGATAAGATCAAGTCATTTCAGTCATAACTTGGAATTAATATAATGATAAAGAAATACGAAATACGATTCTTTATTATTTGAAGTTTTTTCTAGAATTGTTAGAAAGTAAATATATTTCTAAAATTAAAGTCATGGTCATTGCAACTCTTTTTATAATTTAAGAAGTCAAAGGTACAACACCATATCTCTCTCTCTCACACACACACTATATATATGTTTGAGTATGGAACCTCCTCAATACTTAAATAAAAGAGTCAAGGGAGCTCTAAATAAGTAGTTCATAAAAAACAATAGTAGCTAATATTTTGTAAATGGGGTAGCAAGCTAAGTGAGCTTGATTGTGGGGAAAATTCCATAATTACGTATGCTTGAGCTAGAGGAATCTTGGGATGGGTGCTCTACTTGGAATTTACGGTTACTAGGTGCAAGCCTCAAATGTAATGATTGATGCTATGAGACTCATTTCACTAGTTTCAATCGCACTTCTTCACCCTTGTGAGCATCACTTGATGGAATGAGTGCTAAGAGAACTATTCAAAATCATAAGAAATTTGTTAGTTGTGAATAACACTCATGGGCATGTGTCATAGATTAATGACCTACTATATGCAAATTATCTCAAAATTATATCTCATGTGTTGGACTGTAGAAGCCCCTCAATAGTTTAACAAAAGAGTAAGGGAGCTCTAACTGAATAGTTCACCATAAGGAACACTACTTTCCAAGGTGTTGCAAATGGGGTAGCATGTTAGGTGGGTTTCATTGTAGGAAAAACTCCATAGTTAAGCGTGCTGCAAGCTTTGGAGTATTGGGATGGATGAACTCCCAAGAAGTAACTTTGGAGATGATGATTGATGCTATGTGATTGATTTAGCTAGTTTCAATCTCACTTATTTACCCCTATGAGCATCACCCAATGCAAAGAGTGCCAAGTGGATTGTTCAAAATTATGAGAAATTGATTAGTTGTGACTAATACTCATGAATATGGGTCATAGACTACTAACTCACCCTTCAAAGATAATCCCAAAAATTATATCTTATATGTTGGATTATGGAATCCCTTCAATACTTAAATTAAACAGTAAAAAAATCTCTAATTGAATAGTTCATAAGGCACAATACTTGCTACGGTTTTGAAAATGGGGTAGCAAGTTAGGTGAGCTTGATTTTAGGAAAAAATCCATAGTTAAATGTGCATGAGCCATAAGAGTATTGTCATGTGCGCCCTTTTAGGAAGTTCAAGTTATAGGGTGCAAGCTTTGAAAGTGATAATTGATACTATGTGATTCACTTTTCTAATTTCAATCCAACTTATTCACTCCTATCAATATCACCTAATGTAATGGCTATTAATAAATTATTCAAAATCATGGCTAATTGGTTAATTATAACTAATAAATAAAAGTAAAATTTAATAACTTATTTTACATATATATATATATTTATATTATATTATATTATATCAAATTTTAAAATTAAAATTAAAAATAAAATATTAAATCTTTTTAATGCACTCCATTTATGTATATATAGCCATTGAAGTCAAACCGTATGATGTTGTCTCATACCATGGAAAGACACACTCCCTTGTGAAGATAGAGCACGTGAATTTGCAAATTGTTTCTTACTTTTTAAAAGAAACCAAAGCTTTGGTTATGGCTTTTGACTCTCACATTCTTCTTCTTTTTAACCTTTGTGAAAGAAAATTTTCAAATTGATTAAAAGACAAACATTCACATTATTTAATTTTTTCAAATTTGTGAGAGGCAAACAATCACATTATTTAAATTTTTCATTCTTTTAATTTAACATTGATATTATCATTATTTTTAGAAATTTATGGATGGAGTGTCATCTTAAGATACCATTGTACGCATGCACTTGGGTACAAGATATGAGTGAAGAAGGGAATTGTGTTCTCACTTGTTGAAACTATTAAACTTGGCTTCCCATCTTAGGATAAGTTAGAGTTTGTTAATTTTCTTTTTAATGGTGAAAGAAGAAAAATAAATGAAGCCTCGATGGATGGCTAGTAGGATTGTTAATAGCCATAATTTAGTTGTGGTTTCAATTGCTTAGTTTTATTTATGTTTGTTTTTAGTGGATTCTACTCTAAAGTTTTTAAGTTTACTATTTATTATGGAAAAGGGTTTTTAAAGAAGCAAGTTTTGTTTGAACTATTAAGTTGATGGTTAAGGTGGGGGCAAATAACAAGAAGATTGTTTTGATGAAGTAGCCTTTATATGTATATGAAGTTTGATTCTCTATTGAAGTGAAGGGAAATGTAATAACGATTGGAGAAAAGACTAAGGTTGATAAGTGAACGCTCTTGATGCTCTTGACCATGTGGAAAATCATCCCTAGATAACTAATTAAAGTCATACGAGAGGTTGAGATTCAAAATAATTAGATTATCGTAACATAGTGTCAAAGTGAAGGATGTCGTGGCTTATGCCCTGGAAATCAACAAGAAATGGAACCATGATACTTTGCAGAAATAGACTCAAGTAGACGCAAAATTGGATGAGTTGGAGCATAAATTCGACCACCTAATCACAATCATATGTGGATCTGAAGCATGTAGTAACAAGGTGGAATAACTTGAACTAGTTGCCAATGTGGAAATTGATAGGAGAAGGATGCAACTCTACAATCCCAGTGGCACATCAATCTAGAGGAAGATTCTAGCCCCTAGTCATCAAGCATATAAAATTTCCTTAATTTAAATTTAATTTTAATGTATAAAACTTATTTAAGTCTTTTACTATGAATTCTTGTTCTCTATATACATAATACATCACATGACTTTTACTATAAAATCTTTTTCTATGTACCTAATAAACCACTCGACTTTTACTATAAATTCTTGTTTTATGTACATAATAAATTGTTGATGTTTTATGTAGCTTTGGAAGATACTCTTATTGTATTTGATCAAGTAAAAACCCTAAAAGAAACAATGCTAAAGTATACTTATATCGTCGGCCCATAAAATTCCAGAAATAACAAATAAACAATATTATATTACCTCCTAGACAAGTCAACCCAGTCAAGTGAAGAAATCGGCCCCACAGTGGAAAGAGTCACTTCAGAACAAGTATAAATAAAGGTGTCATCCTCCTCATTTGACACACAAGTAAGTTCACTCAAGCTCGTGAGACAAGTGCACAAGAGAGAGACATAGAGTAGTAAGATTTGGAGGAGGACTAACATATTAGGTTTATCTTATCTTTGTATTTGGGGTATGTTTCTATGAGAGAGCTTCAGCTCTTCACTGTATTGACATTGTAATTTCTTAACGAATCTATACTGAAGAAGTTCTGTTGGGTTTTCTCCCCCAAGAGGGTTTCCTAGGATATATATTTGTGTATACTATGAATGCATTTCTTTCAGTGATCCTTATGCATGTAGTTATTTTGATATGAAGTAAATAGAATTAAAGATTGACTAACATAACCGCTTTAAGTAAAATCTCAACATGGTATCAGAGTCGTGCTAAAAGAAGTCATTGCAACAGTTGCAATTGTAGAAAATTAGGGATTCTTGGTTCTATCCTTTCCAAACTCAGATCAAGCTCAATCTTAGCATCATTGAATTCACCATAGGAGGGTGCATCTTCCTATGGAGGCAGAATTCAGATCCAATAATTTTCATTTTTGACCTAGTTACTACTTAATCAAGAAAACTAGGGCTTCCAGCTTTTGTTTGTTCAGTCCACATCTTTTAAAGAAAAGAAGGTTTACTCAACTCGCCTTGGGGGGGTGTATCTTCTCCTTGGATCATATTTTTTAAATTAAAAAGTTGAAAAAATAAGGGTTTTCTCATTACGCAGATTTTCAGGTTGTCACTGGAGTTGTCTTTGGCTTGTGGAGATCTCACCTTGGCATAACACATTGACTGGTAAGTCCAAATTCCATTTCCGAAAACTTTTATCTATGTCATATTTTTAAGCTTGGACATAATGACGAACAAAACCAAGCTTGATGAGAAGCTTGGAGGGGTTGATAAATTTCGAGCATGGAAGCATAGGGTGCTTCTCATTCTAGAAGAGAATGATTTGGAAAATTATGTTGAAGAAGAGGTTGTAGAGCCAAAGGGAGATGGTGCTTGTTAGGATTATTAATTAATCTTCCCTTGACCACGATAGTCTATTTGTATTTTCGTAGCTTAGGAGGTCATTGCCACTTCACTAGTGCCATGGGGGACTTACATGGGGGGCCACGTAACACTCAATGCACATGTCTGCTTGAGTTTAGGAGCTACAGGGATCAATCCCTATAATTTAAGAGCCCACTCTGAGTGCCACCAGTAGTCACCAACATTTGACCCTATTTAGTGTTCAGTAATGCTCTGATTCCCATCAGTTAGATCACTCTCAGTCATCCTAGCGCCACTTTGCATGATTTGAGGAAAGTAGGGTGCCTTTGCTCACCTAACTCAATTAGTTAACTGGTTGTGAATTGATTCAGTGATCCAGAGTTGCATTAGTGAGCTCTAGTGGTGATTTCCCCAAACCAAGTTAGCTCCAAAGTCAGTCCAGGTTGGTAGATTTGAATCCTATCTTAGGCATTCAAATTCTCTTATTTGTAACACCATTGTATTGCATAAAATATACTGATTATTGGATGCAGTGATATTCTTCCAATTTTGTCTCCTTGCATGTGCAATTTTGCCATGAGTAATTGTTCAATATCTACTAAATTCTTCTCTCTCTTCTGCAACCTTCTTTTCTCATTAAATTCATGCAGACCTAAAGATCCTATGCTTCACTAAATTTAACATGGTATCAAAGCAGGTATCCATCCCAGCTTCAAACCTCAGAAACTTCAAGTGATGCACCAGAAGCATCACTTCAAGTGATGGTTCCACATAATTCCTTGTATTCTTGCCTTGCTCCCTTTGGATTCTGTCAAGAGAAGTGTGTCCAGGTGTGATGCACCCAGAGAAAGTGCACAGTCGAAGTGGAGAGTGTTTGACTTGGTTTGATTGCGAATTGAAGTGTTTTGCAATGTTTATGCAGGTACATTCAAATATTTTATGAAGAATTAGCTGTTCTTGAAGTTGTAAGATGGAGAATTCAATAGATTTGACACCCAGAATCCTCACACACTTCAACTATCTTCATTGGAGGGATGATATGCAGATAGTATTGCGCAACAAGGGTCTGTACAAGGCCACCATGGGCAGAGAGGTCGAACCCCAACAACATCTTGAAAAGTCAAAGTATCTGAACAAGTTGGATGAAGCATTTGGCTTCATGTGCATCCACATATCCAGAGAGTAACTATTCCATCTTAATGGACTGGAAACTCCAAAAGAAGTATGGGATAAGCTCAAATCCTTGTTTGGAAATCAATATGAGCTCAGGTGCCATATTATGGAGAATGAGATGATATCACTACAACCCAACAACTTCAAAACTATACAACAAATTTTCAGTTATGTTCAATTATGCTCCAATTTCCATCAGTTATGAGTTGACCCTAGCCGACCTTCAAATTCCCATCAGTTATATCAATCTTAGTCATCCTAGTGCCAATTTGCATGATTTGAGGAAAGTAGGGCGAATTTTCTCACCTAACTTAGTTAGTTAACTGGTTTTGAACTAATTCAGTGGTCCGAAGTTTCATTAGTGAGCTCTAGTGGTGATTTTCCCACACAAAGTTAGCTCCGGAATCAATCCAAGTTGGTAGATTTGAATCATATCTTAGGCATTCAAATTCTCCTATTTGTAACACCATTGTATTGCATACAATATAATGATTAATGGATGTAATGACATTCTTCCAAGTTTGTCTCCTTGTGTGTGCAATTTTGACATGAGTAATTGATTGGTATTTACTAAATTATTTTCTCTCTTATGCAACCTTCTTTTCTCATTGAATTTATGCAGGCTTGAAGATCCTATGCTTCACTAAATTTAACAAGGAAAAGCACAAGGAAAACATGGTTAAGGAAAATAGAATCATTTCAGATTCTATCAAGGAACATTTGATCCCTCATGTCTCCTCATTGAAGACTCCAAAGCATATTTTTGATGCCTTGTTCAGATTTTTTGAAGTCAAGAATATTAATAAGAAGATGATATTGAGAACACAACTCAAGAATGTGAAAATGAAGGACTCATAAACCATTCAATCCTACTTCACCAGGGCATCTCAAATTAAAGAACAAATTGAAGCCATTGGAGACACAATTGAAGAAGCTAAAATAGTGATGACTACACTGAATGGTATCCCAAGGTCATGGGAATCATTCATTCAGGGAATTTGTTCCAGAAGGAAACTAACAAACTTCAAGAGGATATGGGAAGAATGCACTCAAGAAGAATCTAGATTGGTGGTAAGAGAAGAAAAGCTAGGTGATAATGAAGATCAATCACTAGCATCTCATGCAAGAAAAGGGAAAAGGAAGAAATAACCCCATTCCCACAAGAAGTTTCAAAATACACAAAACAATAAAAAATATTACTCAAATTACAAATGCTACAGCTTCCAGAAGATGGGATACATTGCAAGAAATTGTCCTCAAGTAAAAGATCAAATCAGAAAAGGGAAGAATAAAATACATCATACTCATGTCGTAGAATATGATGAATACGTTCATAAGAAAGCAAGAGAAGATGATTCAAGTGAAGAACATGTGCTAATATCAACACTTATAGGGATAATCACACATGGAAGTGATAGATGGTTTGTTGATAGTGGTGCTTCTAAGCACATGACCAGTTATAAGAATTCTCTCACAATTTTGTTTCTGAAGGATTCACCTAATAAGGTGAAGCTCAATGCTGGTTATCGATGCCCCATAAATGGGGTAGGAGAAGATTTGTACAAGTTGGATATCATAAAGCCTATGAATATGAAAGATGTATTGTATGTACCTGGTTTGAAGAATGATCTCCTCTCCATCTCAGCATTGGAGGAACATGGATATATAGTTGTTTTTGTTGATGGCTAAAAGGAAAGATTATTGATGATGTTGGTGTGATTAGTGTTCAAGAGGGAGACTTGTACAAGATGAAGGGTCACTCAGAATCAACATTGGTACACAACACTATGAACCCGAGTGAGATATAGCATAGAAGACTTTCTCACTTACATTACAAATAATTGCCAAGCATGAGCAAGACAGTGATATGTTTACCATAAATTTAGGCGAATCGTGATGGTATATGCGAAGGATGTGCATAAGGAAAGAACGTGAAGAGTTTGTTTCCAAGTAGTGATAACAAAGCAAAATGAATCTTGGACATAATACATTCAAACATGTGTGGACTGATGTCATCAACATCACTTAGTAAGTATGTATATTATGTTTCATTTATTAATGGTTACTCACGTAAATCTTGGATTTATTTCTTGAAAGCAAAAATTGAAGTGTTCAACAAGTTCAAGAAATTCAAGGCTCTTGTAGAGAATCTCTCTAAAAAAGAAGATAAATACACTAAGGTTAGATAACAAAGGAGAGTTCACATTAGATGACTTCAAGACATTTTGCATAGAAGTTGGGATTAAGAGGGAGCTCACTACTCCCTACAATCCTCAATAGAATGGTATGGGAGGAAGAAAGAATTAGACGATAATGGAAGCAGTGAAGGCTATGATACACAACCAAGATTTACCATTACATCTATGGGTAAAGGAAGCCAAAACTATTGTATATGTGCACAATAGAACTCCTCACCGTGTACTTGAGAAAAAGACACTAGAAGAAATGTTTACAAGAGAGAAACCAGAGGTAAGCCATCTGAGGATATTTGGTTGTATTGCATATGTACATGCTCCTAAGGATAAGAGAACAAAGTTATATCCTTCATGAAAGAAGGGTATATTTTTTGGATACAGCGAGTCATCGAAGGCATACCAAGTCTACATTCTTGGTTATAGGCAGATTGAGACTAGAAAAGATGTCACCTTTGATGAGGATGTAGCTTTTAGTAGATTGAGACAGACTCATATGGATGAGGTCCATGATGAGGATCCTAAAGCTCCTAGATTTGCAAAGATATACGTAGATGACAATGTTGTTCCAGAAGAGCATACTCTGAAGGATTATGATATGGTAGAACCACATAGACCTATAGATACACCTCGATAAATGATTACACATACGAGAAGACTAGCTTAGGCTCGAGAGATTATTCAGGATGATGAGAAGTATGGTGCTCTAGATGGGTCCTTTCAAAGAGAGCAAGAGACCTTGAGCCATATTCCATCTACCTGGCATTGTTATGTGACATCATGAATGTAGAGCCTTCCAATTATGAAGAAGCAGCTGACAAGAAAGTGTGGAAGCATTCCAGGATCAAGGAATACCAATCCATTATGAAGAATGATGTTTGGGATGTGATTCCGAGACCAAAAGGGAAGTCAATGGTAACTTTCAAATGGATCTACAAGACATAGCATTCAATGAATGATAGTACTGAGAGATACAAGGCAAAGTTCATGGCTCATGGTTTCTCCTAGAAAGAAGGAATAGATTATGAGGAGACATTTGCTCCTGTGGCGACATACACTTCAATTATAGCTATACTTGTGATAACTCTAGTGATGAAATGGAAGGTACATTAGATGGATCTAAAAACAACTTTTGTTAATGGTGTAGTGGAAGAGGAAGTGTGAATGGAACAACCACAAGGATTCGAGACATATGACAGGAAGACACATGTGTGCAAATTGAATAAGGCCTTGTATGGATTGAAGTAGGCACCCAGGACGTGGTATGGTAGAATTGACATTTTTATGATGAGCTTGGGATTTACCAAGAGTAAAGAAGATTCCAACCTTTACTACAAGGTTGTAGATGAAAGATTAGTGATATTGTTGTTATATGTGGATGGCCTTATTCTAACAAGGGATGCGAAGCTAATCACTGAGTCTAAAAAGGAGCTTGTTGTATAGTTCGAGATGAAGACCTGGGTATGACGTATTCTTTCTTAGGTGTAGAGGTGCAGAAGAAACCATATGAGATTTTCCTTGACCAAGGAAAATATGTTGTAGAGATATTGAAGAGATTCAGGATGATGGATTGTAAACCCATGCCTACACCGATAGTGACGAACTTGAGGTTATTGAGTGATACTTATTTAGAGATAGTGGATGCTACCATGTATAGATAAATGATTGGTTCTTTGATGTATTTGACGAACACGACACTAGATATATGCTTTGCAGTGAATACATTGAGTCAATATATGGTTGAGCCTGGACATTTTCACTTGATTGCGGCAAATGATGTGATGAGGTACCTAAAAGGTATAGTTGACTATGGACTCAGACATGTTTCATATCATGAGATAAGATTGCAAGGCTATGTTGATTCCGATTGGGCCAGTAGTGTTGCAGATCAAAAGAGTACATTAGTATGTTGCTTCAGTTTGTGATCATCCATGATCTCGTGGCTCAAAATGAAGTAGACTAGTATGGCACTCAGTATGACCAAGGCAGAGTATACAATAGCATGTTCAACTAGTAGTGAAGCTGTGTGGCTTATGAAGTTGTTTGCAAGCTGTTTGACCTCGAGTTGGAGGTGACTTGTATCTTTTGTGACAACGAGAGATGCATAAATTTGTTTGAGAACCTTGTGTTTCATGACAAGTTTAAGCATATCGAGATCAAGTACCATTACATATGATACATGGTACATAAGGGAGTTGTGAAGCTCTAGTATGTTGTGACAAGCAAGCAAATAGACGATGTGTTGACCAAGGCTCAATTGAAGGTAAATTTTGAGTACTTTAGGGACAAGCTTGGTGTAGTGTAGAATGACTTCCCTACCCGAGAGGAAGTGTTGAATTACAGATGCGATTCCAGGGGCAGCAGCATATAGAGTGTGGAAACAGCATGTAGTCATTCATGGGCATGTTACAGACTGGGGCACAAGTCGGTGTGACCTCGCACATGGTCAGGATGCCCAACCTTTGGGGCTAGAAGACAAGGTCATGTGGACTGGTGATGCCCAACTTTTGGGGTGGAGGGCCAACCTGAGTGAGTTGGAGGGTTCCTAGAATTGTGCTATATGGCTAGTGTGTGCACACTAGATCGCCTAACCCTTGTGGTTAGATGCCTAGTTACTGTGGGTTGGATGCTTGGTGGTGCCAACCATAAGGGCTAGTCTTTAGGTTAGTCATCTAGATTCTGTTAGAGTTGGATATTCACTTTGTGTGAGATAGATGCCTAGTACGATGTGAGATAGATGAAGTCCCGTAATGACATAAGGTCAGAAAGGACCCTGAGACCCATAAGGTCCAAAAGGACGATGAGGTTGTACCCACTAGTGAGATGCTGTGTATGATGATGAGGGCCTGGATGCATGATGTGGATGATGGCTTGCTTGTACAAAGTCAACAAGTAAATGGTCAAAGAATACAATCGTCCATAAACAGTGTTGAAGATCGTGCCAGAAGAATACCTTCCTTGCTAAGAGGGGGTGCTGATGTTTTATGTAGATTTAGAAGATATTCTTATTGTATTTGATCAAGTAAAAACCCTAAAATAAACAATGCTAAAGTATACTTGTAATATCGACCCAAAATATTCCAGATTTAACAAATAAACAATATTATATTACCTTCCAAACAAGTCGGCCCAGTCAAGTAAAGAAGTTGGCCCCATAGTGGAAAAATTCACTTTAGAACAATTATAAATAAAGGTGTCATCCTCCTCATATAACACACAAGCAAGTTCGCTCAAGCCAATGAGATAAGTGCACAAGAGACAAAGACTAGAAGCATATGGAGGAAGGCTAATATCTTCTGGTTATCTTATCTTTGTATTTGGGTTATCTTTCTATGAGAGAACTTTAGCTTTTCAGTGTATTGACGTTTCTCCTCCGATAAATCTTTGTGTATGCTGTGAATGTCTTTCTTTGATCCCGATGCAAGTAGTTATTTTGATATAAAATAAATTAAATTAAAAATTGACTAACATAAGTGCTTTAACTAAAATCTCAACATAAATCACATGACTTTATAAACCAAACTAAACAACAAAAAAAAACTGATGTTGCGTGAAAATACCTATAAACCTTTGCTAAAATACTGATGCTATGTCTATGATAAGCAAAGGGAGCAAAATTAAGAGACACTATATAAAACCTAGGGGGAATGACCTTCATCATCAAATTTGGAGAAGAAAGGCACCTCTTGAGAAGAGGTGGGTGTCAAGACGTGGGTGGTTGAACTTCAGCGAGGAAGACCCTGTAGTCACCTTGGCAATCAGGTTGATTCGACCATTCATATTCCTCATTTGCAAGAGGATTTTCTTATGTTCTTCCTTATGATCCATTAAGACTTTGCTCAACATGGATTTTGTGTGGTAATAAAGAATAATAGTCTGAATATATATTTTGTATAAGGTGCCATTGTCTAGCACCTGAGATTTAACATCCCTGCAAATCTGGCTATTAGAGGTGACCTCGTATTGCCCTTTAGCCCATTTATTCGCCGCTACAAGATCGTGTTGAATCCTCAGCGGGATCTGTCCATGAAAGCGAGAAGCTGAGGCCTCTACTTCCTGCACAATGTGCGGGGCAAAGGCTGAATTCTGGGCCTTGGATGTTGCTCCCATGACCATGACCACTTCTGGTTATGGCCACCATCGTTTTACGGCACTACACAGAATAATCAATGAACACTGAACCCTACTCGAGCTCCTACTTCCTGTCAACAGACTGAATGTCTTTGGCGGGCTATGCCTGAGGAAAGTCGAACTGTGAATATAAGCGAGCGAATGCCTTGAGACTTCGATGAAGCTATTTCCCTGTCGCATCCATTATTATCGTAGTGTCCTTCCCAAGGACATGTTGGCGGTCCATTTCTTATGATGGTGCATGGGAGGGTCCTCCACGTTGCCAGATTAGGTCCCTTCCTTGACCTCTCCACGATTTACCCGAATCGGGGTTCTTTGTACTAATCTGAATGTACAAGTGCTAATTTCTCTATGGGCTCACTTCATTTGTAGTTTTCTCACATATTCATTCATATATTTGGCAATCAACTACATATGCACTACTTATTTTAATATTATTAGTCTTATTCACTATATACTTTGAAGTCTTATTGCCGCGACGGAATTCTAGGGAACTGCAATGCACTTGCTTGTATTCATTTAAAATCATGACATATAATTGCTTCTAACTTTGTAAATGCTTGCTAATGAGTTAATGCTGCCCCTCTCAGCGACTGCATCCACCGCCTATTGCTGACCGCCACTGTCTATTGTATTCATTTAAAATTCTGACAGATAATTGCTTCGAACTTTGTAAATGCTTGCTAATGAGTCAATGCTGCCCCTCTAAGCGACTGCATCCACCGCTTATTGCTGACCGCCACTGTCTATTGTATTCATTTAAAATCTTTAAAATCTTGACATATAATTGCTTCGAACTTTGTAAATGCTTGCTAATGAGTCAATGCTGCCCCTCTAAGCGACTGCATCCACCGCTTATTGCTGACCGCCACTGTCTATTGTATACATTTAAAATCCTGACATATAATTGCTTCGAACTTTGTAAATGCTTGCTAATGAGTTAATGCTGCCCCTCTAACCGACTGCATCCACGGCTTATTGCTGACCGCCACTGTCTATTCACTGCTCATTGCTATTTCTTTTCGCTATATACTTTGAAGTCTTATTGCCGCGGTGAGGACGAAATTCTAGGGAACTGCAATGCACCTCCTTGTATTCATTTAAAATCTTGACATATAATTGTCAAGAACTTTGTAAATGCTTGCTAATGAGTTAATGCTGCCCCTCCGAGGGACTGCATCCACCGCTTATAGCTGACCGCCACTGTCTATTCACTGCTCATTGCTCACCGCCCTTTAGAGCTTCACCATTCACTTCTCATTGCCCTTTTGAGTTTCACCGCTCATTGCTCACTGCCCTTTCGACCTTTCGAGCTTTATATTGTTGATCGTCTGTTATTTTCGCCCCGCATCTACATAGAATAGACCTCTAAAAAACTGATGAGTCAAGTAAAGCCCTTTTCTGAATCGTTCGTTAGAGCTATTTGCAGTCTCTTCAGCTTCTGTGATTTAATGTATGTCTTATAACTGTTTTAGATGCAATTCTTTTACTCAGTTGCAATTTTTGAAGATTGGTTACATTCATATATTAATGAGAAATCTTGAGAAATCTATTGTCTTAGGACAATTGTGAAACAATTTTTTCATATGCATATAATATTTCTCAAGCATATGGTAAATAGCTGCATTTGTTGTTGTTTGAAGTAGTATCTCCTCATCTTTCTTTGGCCATTAGAAGCCATCCTTAGTCTGTCAATAGTTGGCCAGTGTCCTATTATACAACCGGCACATATTAGGAAGGAAACGGGTAAGCGATTAGTCTACCTATCGTTATTTCGACCTTAATGAAATCCAACCAACCTTTAACCAAGTCGATCAAGTTTACCAATCATTATTGATCAAGTTTACGATTAAGATATTGATATTTGTTTTTCAAATCAAATTGTTTGTTTCAATTCATTAAAACATAAAGAAGGGTCTCTATTAGGCGTACCTTGACCTGTGTTTTCTGTACTTTGGCCCCAAACTTAGATGTTGAAGATGCTCCTTTCCCTCCATGCATTCTGAAGAACTGTGGCCAGCTTCTGGAACTGAATTTTCAATTTTGTCGACTACTGTTTTGTTTTCAATCTCTGTAAAATGGATTAGATACTGTACAATTTTAAATTGAATATTTCAATCTCTGTAAAATGGATTAGATACTGTAGAATTTTAAATTGAATATGCTCAATCAACAATAATTCTAGAAACCTTTTGAGACGATGTAAAATTAATAACCAGTTACTCCTTGTAATAGGTGGAACTCCTTGGGTAGCGTTACATATAATACATGGTTCTACTATACGAAACAAAAAAAAGATGTTTGGTGGACTGTGAATTGTAACTATTCATGGCCTCCTTCAACAAACTTACACGCTTCCGAAGCTTTGAAAGTATAATTTGACTTTGCATAAGCTTTCTATGATTTTTCAGAAGATTGTTGTCATGTTAAGTTTATTATATTGTTTTATGCAGACATAGGTCTCTTACCTAAATTCTCTGCCACATGCTTCAAAGTGTGCTCTAGCATTTTGACTCTAACCCATCCAAGAAAAATTGGTGGAGATTATGCCTGTAACTATTGGCAAAATTATAAATATTAAGATCTATATTGGTAAAAACTGAATCAGAAAATGCTCCAAGAACTGAAATTAAACGCCATATTTTGCAAATGAATGGTATATCCACATTGCTAACATGTCTGGATCATTGGAACTAGCATTGAATTGACCCAATCAATTAAGTAAACTTTACTTGTTTTACAGAGATTCTTTACTGCCACGACCTCACCAGACAATGTAATTATGTAAACCTTGAAGGAAGACCCACTTTCCACCAGATTTCTCTCATTTAGCTTGAAAACAATCTCATCCTTGTTAAATCAGAGATGATAAAATTCTATGGTATTGCATTTTGGTTTTCCAAGTTTGTATCACATTTCGTTACAAGATATCCTTAACAAAATCAAAGCCACCCCGAGTACAACCCTTAACAACCACAAATGCAACAATCAAAACCCACATCAAAATAGCAGGATGGTTGTGGCTATGCCCAAATTCATTCAAGTCTTCAGAATAACAGGTATTGGCCATCCTTTCCCACAGAGGCCTGGATTTCCTTCCAAGTATGATGCTGGAAAACTTGAAATAAAAAACATAGGAACCCTGGGGGAAGTCAGGGCAAGCAGTTCAGGAACTGTATAAACTGTAACCTTTATATTAGTATAAGCATCTCAGCAAGATTCGAACTCTGAACGCATGCTAGAGGAGAACAATGCTTTGATTTCTCTAACGCTCCAGACTAGGTTTAAAATGGAGAAAGACATGTACTTGGAAGGAAGGCTATGACTATTTGCTTGAAGAACGTGGTGCGTGTCTCAGTGTTTAAGTGTCCACCGTTGTATTTGCATTTTCCATCTGTTAAACCAAAGTCGAATCTGCTCTCCACTTGGATGACGCTGTCTTGAACACGCCGATGGCGTATTCACCTTTCTTGACATGCTCATTCATTATACTAAAGGCAAATTATATATACATATAACAGTATCCATCCAATTTTACTCGTTGGGCCAAGTAAAATTGTTATACTCATTATCTAATGGATGAATCATCCCCGTATGCTACCTCGTACCCACACTTCATCGTGAAGTGCATGTAGCTCTCGTCACTTGAATACGACGATGGTGATTGACGTGGACGGCTCAACATCTTCCATGAAAAGTGCTCCCTACTACCTCTCAAGTGAGAAGTCCACGCCAACACAGAATGTCAGCGAATAAAGAGATCCAAGGCCTAACCCCTTTATAGACCTGTCAAGATAATTGAAATAGTTCACAAAGACTCTGGATATTAAAATCGATGTTATTCCAGTGGAGAGAGTAATAGCACTTGTTTGAACATGAGACACATGAGGTAGAAATTAAAAAACCCTTGAACACAAATTAAAAAAAAACATATATACCATTTTCAATGATGCGACAATGCTGCTAACCATGCAAATACCAAAACTAATATGTGTGAATAGCCAAACAAAGATTTGCCTAGATGCGTCAACCACCATATAGAAAAACCTGTTTGTATGGCGCATTGGTAGCATGCCATTTTATAACTTACAATGCCCCTATGCCTTGAGAAGACAAGTTGTTGCATGGATTGAGGTTGGCTACACTATCGCCGAGATGAAGAGCGATCGTCTACTTCTGGTTCTGAACCGAGAGACTGAATGCCGTCTATCCCTGGCTCTTGCCTGCCATATCAGAGTTCCCAGCTCATGGCACTCTCTCTCCCTTTACCAGGCTTTATTGTAACTGGTTTCTGGGGTTTCAGAATTGGCACCCCCACTTGCTTCTCGGCTTTAGGGTTTCATGGTTTTCGAGGTTTCTGTGGTCTCTGTGGTCCGGTCTTCCCCTCGTGGCCCTGTGCGGACAGCCTCTTGGAGTCTCTCCCCTTCACTGGGGGACTAGTACCAACCAAGGGTAAAAACAAGTGGGAAGGATATCGCTTCTTGGCTGTTAGCACAGTGTTTTTGGTCGCTGCCACCTTTGCATGGTATTTGCATTGTTTTTTCTTCGAATCTCTTCTTTGTCAGTTTGTTTGCACGATTGGGGTTGACCTTGAAAACACGCTGTCTTAGGGCTTGGGGTTTCCCATACCTAACTCGTTTGAATCTCGGTGACTTTACCCTGAGCTACCTTCTCTCTGATTCCCTTGCATGGCTTAGGATGTTTTTGCTTCTCGGCTTTTTTGCAGACTAGGCTGCCGCCACCTTTGAATGGTATCTGTTTGTTTTTCATTATCCCTTTTGTTTATTAGCCTGTTTGTCCTGATTGGGTTGACCCTGAAAACCCGTATGGTTTAGGGGTAGGGGTTTCTCTTACCTTCTGGGTCAACTGTCTGGATTCGGTGTGTCAACCCAGGTTTTTGTTCTCGGTTCCTGTATGACTAGTCGGCAGGTTGGGTCGTCGCCACCATTACATGGTATCAGAGTGTTTTTTCATTTTTGTTTGTTAGCCATTTTGATCTGCCAGGGTTGACCCTGAAAACCCGCATGATAAAAGGATAGGGGTTACTCTTTGTTCTCGGGTTGTGTTAGGCTGTTTGTGGGTACGTTTTTTGGGTTAACCCTAAACACATGATGATTCGGGGGTTAGGGTTGCATCAGGGTTAAGGTAATCGGTCACCGTACCATGCTCTCCCCCAGCTGACTCCCCACTTTCGATCCTTGTCTAGGTGGCCCGGTGTTTGCTCGACGTACGCTACTTGAATCTTTATGCTGTAAAGGATGAGTGTGAAATCCTGTGGCTCACCTTGCTTCTAGTAGAGAAAGCGGCTAATGTGGCATTGGATGACCTGGAGATCCACACTAGTGGGATGCAGTCCTCAGAGGGTTTGAAAATGTCTGAACAGGTACCCTCTTCCCACTTCTGTCGGAAGAGATTAACAAAATGCATAAAAGCCCAAGAGGGGCGATATCGATATGTGCTTGGACACGATATTTATATGGACAGGGTCACATCTCTCTATTCCCATGCTCTGGTGGGACGCCTTGAGTATGCCAGGATGAATAAATCTGCATGGCTGGAGTGGGCTACTGCTAATTGGAAGCCATTGATTGATTATGTCCCAACTATCAGCTTGCTATTGCGAGGTTGGATAGTTTTTGTATTTCTCGAGGAAGCACATTGTGACCGCATTCTAGAAGGCATTTGGTGCATGGGGGAAGGCTCATTGGTTCTTAATCGCTGGCACACAAGGTTCGATCCTCTCAGAGAGAGAATAAAAAAAAGACATTTATGGGCTCTACTCCCACAGCTGCCATTCCCACTCTGGAACACAAAGGTGCTGGAATGCGTAGCCAATTCCATTGGTCGATTTGTGGCTGTGGAGACGGATTTTCACCTGGCTTTTGATAAACAGGTTGCACAAGTTCTTGTTGAACTAGATGTCTCCCAGGGTCTACCAGCGGAGGTGGAAATTCTGTGCAGAGAACGACTGTTTGTCCAGAAGCTGGACTATCTTAGAGTGCCATTTAGATGCAGCGTCTGTCATAAGACTGGTCACCTTCGACGCCAATGCCACTCTCTGCGCATGATTGATGTTGCTTCCGGCTCGGATACACTCCTGGATGCTGATACTTTGGAAAAAACTCCCTGTTTGGATAACCCCAATCTAGGTACTCACAACGCATCTTCTTTTCCTACTGATTTAGTCTCGGATGATTATTTGGATGCTGTAGATGGATTGATTCTCTCACATACAAAAGGTCCACCTCCGGACTCCCATCGGGCTCCTGGCTTTAATCTGAACTCTCAATCACACTCCATTCGGGACGATGTCTCCCCTGACTTTTTAGCTTCACCGACTTCTTCTCCCCCTATCTCAAGTACACCTGCTTTGGCTGTGGGCTGTTCTTCTCCCTCACCAGCCTTCACTTTGCCCTCTCCTTTGATGCTGGCCTCTCCCACTCAGGTCCCCCCTGTTCCCACGCTGTCCTCACTGGTTGACTTTTCGCCTTTGACTAACCGAGGGTCTTCCCCTTCTCTTCCTCCTCCCCCTCCCCCACTTAGCCCGACCACCTCCCCCTCTTTTTTCGACCCTTCCCTCAAACATTCCCTCTCCATTTTCACTGCTACCACGTCGACCTCTCCCTCCACACTTCCCCTGAACTCTATCCGGTTTGCAAACGTCACTGTTAGGAAGAAAAGGGAAAAAAAGGGCAAGACACAGGTAGATCTCTCATCTGCGTCCCCTCCTTATATTCCCCTCTTTGCTCGTCTAAAAGAAGCAGCTCGCACCTTACCTCCTCGGGGACTTAGAGCACCGTCTCCCCTACACAGTGATCCATGAAGATTGTCTCCCTTAATGTTAGAGGCCTTGGAGGTAAAGCCAAAACACTCTGTCTCTGAACACTTTTCAGCACACTGAAGTCGAATGTGATACTTCTCTAGGAAACTATGTGTAGCTCATTTCCTGCCATGCTGGCTTTCTCCAAGCTTTTCCCCTCCTAGGAATTTTGTGCTATAGATGCCAACGGCCTCTTTGGTGGTCTTTTAACGGCATGGAATCCCCTCAAAGTCAGATGTCGAGCTTATCAAACCTGTGTCGGTCTCTTGATTCAGGCCTCCTTTAGGGGACTCTCTTACCCCATCACGATTTTGAATATATATGGGCCCTATAAAAATCGCGAATCCTTCTGGGAAAAAGCCCTCAAAAGTGGGTTCTTGGGCTTACAAAACTTGATTCTTGGAGGTGATCTTGACCTTACCTTGCACTCTTCTGAGATATGGGGTCCTTTTTCTTCCCCAGACCCCCTTTCCAGCTACTTTACCTCATTGTTTGACTCCCTAGACCTGTTAGACCTTGCTCCACAGTGTGCTGGCCCCACATGGCGTAATGGTCGTGTGGGATCAGAGGGTATAAGTAAAAGATTAGATAGATTCATGATCTTAGGCTCTCTTTTACCCTCTTTGGGGACGTACAGGGTCTGGACTCATTGCTCGGACATCTCTGACCACTATCCTATAGTCATGGAATGGAACAAGCAGAGGACCTCCCACAATTACCCTTTCAAGTTTAATCGATCCTGGCTCAATGACCCTGCTTTTACGGAGTGGTTCTCGACTTGTTGGGCCCTCCTCCTTTCGGATGACTCTGTTTCTGACCTTAACTATCTTCTTTGGAAGCTTCACTCTCTCAAGAAAGAAACCAAAGTTTGGATCAAAGACAAACAGGCTCAACTTGACAAAGACTTATCTTTTTTTGATCATTCCATTACCTCTCTCCTCTCTAGCTCCTCCCATGGCATACTTTCTTCGGAGGATTTGGCTCTATTGAACCACCTCAGATTGGAAAAGAAAAAGATCTTGAATCATACTCTTCTCACTTGGCAATTGAAGAGTAGAACAAAATGGGCCCTAGAGGGGGATGCTAACACGAAATACTTTCACATGTTGGCTTCTGGTTGGAGAAATCAGAATTCGATCTGGGCTTTATCAGATGAGGCTGATATTACATATGAAGAAGAGCCTGCACTTAAAGCTTTGGGACAAACCCACTTTTCAAATATCTTCAAAGATGATGGGGGCACCAGCTTATCCCAACAACTCAAGGTGATCCAACTCTTTCCCAGGATGATTCCAGAGAATGCCTCTAATCTTACTTGTCCGGTTGCTCTGGGGGTATTAGAACTTGCTCTTAAATCCTTCAAAAAAGATAGAAGCCCGGGGCCAGATGGCTGGCTTGTCGAGTTCTACTTACATTTCTTTGATCTATTTGGAAAGGAGCTCCTTTCTGCTGTTGATACAACTAGAGTCTCGGGATATATCCCCACCTCACTCAACACTACCTTCATCGCTCTGATCCCCAAAAGAGACAAGCCTCAGACCTTTGCTGACTTCAGGCCCATATCATTGTGTAATCTCCTGTACAAGCTTATTTCCAAAGTCATTGCGGTCAGAATCAAACCCTACCTGGACTCTGGCATTTCCCAGGAACAATATGGGTTTCTAAAAAACCGCCAGATCACTGAGCCTATCGAAATTGTACAGGAATCTCTTCACTCAATCAAATCAATGTGCTTTCATTCTCAAACTTGATTTGATCAAAGCTTTTGATAGGGTCAACTGGACCTTTATTCGACTCATCCTCATTCAAATCGGTGCTCCCCTTCAGACTGTCACTTGGATTCTGGGCTGCCTCTCATCTGCTACCTTCGCTGTTTTGATCAATGGTACACCCTCCAATTTTTTCCCTGCCTCACGGGGATTACGTCAAGGCTATCCCCTCTCTCCCCTGCTTTTTATCCTTGTAATAGAAGGTCTCAGTCTTTTAATTGCAGATGCGAGAAACAATGGCCTTATTCGAGGAATTCAGATTTCTCCTACTCTTGCTCTATCACATCTGCTTTTTGTGGATGATGTTGTCCTTATGGGCTCTGGAACTCTGCGGGAATGGGTAGCTTTTGATGTCCTCCTGGAAACTTTCTGTAAAGCCTCTGGTATGTCAATCAGTCTGGAAAAATATGTTTTCCTCTATAACAATATTTCAGCTTCGGAATTCTTACACCTTTCCAGATCTATCCCCTATCAAAAGCTTCCCATCTCTACTGGTTTCAACTACCTTGGTTTCTACATCAAACCACTTGGATACAGATCTAGGGACTGGAACTGGCTGATACAAAAGTTTGAAAAAAAAATCAGCCTTTGGACCCATAAGTTGCTCTCTTTGGGTGGTACGCTGATACTAGTTCAGTCTGTTCTCTCCAACATTCCGGTTTATTGGATGGGTCTAGCTCCTATTCCAGCCTCCACTCTGCATAAGCTCAGAAGTATCACTTTTGCCTTTTTATGGGGTTCTTCAGGCACCTGTCGCAGATTCCATCTTGCAAGCTGGTCTGATCTCTCCTGGCCAAAGAAATTTGAAGGGTGGGGGATAAAGAATCTTCAATGGTTTAGCATTGCCCTCCACCTCAAAAATTTATGGGGGGTTCTCTTTAGTGACAGCTTTTGGCACCGTGTTCTTACTACCAAATATATAAAGCAAATTTCTGTTACCTCCTGGCTTCGTGGGAAAAACTTCAGAACCTGTGGTGTATCAGCTTTTTGGAGGGGGTTCCTTCAGACTATTCCTTGGTTGGGGCGCCATCTTGCATGGTAGGTGGGGAATGGTCGAGATATTTTGATTGGAGTAGACCCTGTGATAGGCATCCCTCACTCATACCTCCTTCCTGAAGGTTTAAGAACTTATCTTGAAGATCTAGATATAAAATCTCTTGCTCAGGCTCACAATATTTTACCAGATGCTCACCATTATTGGTATACGGCGGAAGAATTACTTCTTGATGGGGAATGGAAAGAAATCTGGAATATGTATACTAGAGATTTGGATCTCAATGGTATATGCCTTTCAGATGTCTCTGATACTCTGCTTTGGGATTACAACAAAAAAGATGGATCGATCTTTGCAGAAAAAGCATATGACTGTATTGTGAACTATTCCAGTCCAGCAGTGGGTAGCAGTGTATTTTTATCACTCTGGATAGGACTCCTTCCTTGCAAAATTGGTTGTTTTACTTGGCTAGTTCTGAGAAACAGGATTCTTACTTGGGATAATTTACAGAAACGAGGTAAGTACGGGCCTAGAATTTGTTCTTTATGTCTTAAAAATGAAGAGTCTATCCTTCATCTCTTCTCGCGCTGTCCGATTTGGATAAGTGTTAGGGGGCTCATTAGTGATCATCTCCAGCAGTATATTCCTCCTGAAGCTGATTCAATTGCAGAGTTTTTGGTTTATTGGGCTTCGGCATACCCCTGTAGTTCTGTCCTCTTTTATATTCCTCACCATATTATTTGGGTTATTTGGAAGGCACGTAATATGGCTATCTTTGAGGGAAAAAAGGTGACTGTCATTGGGATCTATCATCAGATTTTGCATGCTGTTCATATGAACTCCTCTCGGCCTGTTATCAAGGACAGAAAAAGAAATAAGGAAAGACAGATAGGTCCGAGACCTCGCATGATTTATCCTTGTGGTTACTTTGATGGTGCTTCTATTTCTTCTGCAGCAAGTGTTGGGTATACTCTGTTCCTTAATGAGAATCACCATTTGGACTTTGCGCTGGGGGTCGGAAATGGATCCAATACTAAGGCAGAGCTATTGGGCTTATGGGCTCTTCTGCACTCCTCCCAAATGATGGGAATCCCCCTGGTCCATATATATGGTGACTCACAAGTCATCATTAATTGGGATAAGGGTCTCACTGCTCTCACCCCACCAGAACTCATACACTGGTGTAGGGAATCTCAAAAGCTTATTTCAAGCTTCAATGATCTCACTTTTAGCCACATCTATCGAGAATACAATGGGATTGTAGACAGTCTTTCAAAAACAGCTCTCACTCTTGATCCAGGTTTTGGCTATTTCTCAGAATTTATAGATGACCTTTTGGTCACTAGTGACTCTTTCCAGCTCTTTTGAGCAATATTTTTCGGAAAGATAAATAATCTCTTTGGTACACTCGCTATGGCACCACTTGAGTGGCTTCTTTTGGATCGCAGATCTGATCCCATTGGTTCACGATAGACATCGCTGATTGTTCTAGATCTCTTAGATGATGAGACAGATTTCTGATGGGAATTTCACTTAATATTGCATGCCATTCCCCCTGGCAGCGACTTGATGTGATTCTCTCCCGACCAACAGTATTTTCAGTGATGTAACCCTTTTTGGGTGGGTGTTAACAATGCCCTTTGATTCCTAATAAGAATATCAAGGACAGGCTTTTTCTTCCTGAAAAAAAAGAAAAACCTCTTTCACATGCTTGTGCTTTAAACATATGTATAAATGTATGATGTGCATCCATACATGACACATTAAGGTGCGTTATTCATCGTGCAACAGAGAAAGAGGATGAGACACACTTCAAATGAGTTTCTTTATGAAAGTGCAATGCAATGTCTGCTAACTTCTCCTATTGGGATTGTTGTAAAATAGGATGCCGAGCAGAAGAGTAGTTGAAAAAGAACATATTAAAACCTATCATTATTAACAGATCGCATACATACATACGTATCTCTCTATCATGGAAGGAATTAAACATGCATTAAACGAACTGGCACCTGACACTTTTCTTATGTGCATCACTTAGTAGGGAATGGAAAATTTTAGCAGAGAAAGAACTCAAGAGTCAATACTAAAACATTTTCCGAGGACTAAAACATTTCATGCCATTTGTTGCAAATTGTGCCAAGGTGTAATGGCATTACAAAGTAAGCTTCCCAGTCGTCTTTACATAAGAAAACATGTGTCTATAAATAGACTTATTGCGCAGATTGCTTTGGACACTTAGCTGTATATATAGACAAATGTTTAACTTGTATTGTACGAATACTACATGCAAGTGAAAAATTAGAGAGGCGGGCTAGCTTTCGATCACGTCTTTTACAAACATCATATGGTTCCTCTATGTGTCTTAGTGTTGAGGCTGAGGGACAACGGGTCCCAAGTTATGATAACAACATTTTCATCGGAATCAGAGACATTCGGCAAGGTCCTAGAGCGGAGCGGGCCCCAGGAAGCCACAACCAAGTATTCATGGTAGTTACATGCATTGAGCAAGGTCGTAAAATATGAACACCTGTCTTTCAAAATGAGCACTTTTCGCCACAATACACCTCATTCGAATTCTTATTTACCCAGGTGTTGGTTGTTAAGCTTAATACGTGTGTCAAATTGTTAAGCTTAATACATGTGAGCAAGAACAACGCACCATTCATAACATGCATGGATTACATTTGGCCATTAAGTTACATAGGCCGTAACTTGCGAAATACATTAGTGTGAAATCTATACCCAGAAACCTTCTTTGGAACTAAAAAGTCATATTGCTTCCTGGATTGAACCATTTCATAATAAAATCCCCTCTTATAAATGTGTGTATATGTAGATAAAATATGAAGATCAAATTTGAAGAGTTATAGTACAAGAGGTATCTCAAGAGATTATTTTAGGTGAATAATATCACTAGTAATCTTTTGAATAAATTAATTTACACAATTTGATTGTATTGTGCACCATGGCATTCATTTATTCAATTGTATGTGTGCTCTCAATACTTCGCATCCATCATTTATTGGTGGCATCAAAGCAGTGGAAGCTGCATTGACAATGGGGTTATAAACGATCTTTAATGGGACTTACAAGTACATTTATCAATGTCCATGTTCATATGGATGTCATTCAAAGAGCATTACTGCAATTTGTAAATGAAACAATGACAATTGCAGTTGCATTGAAGAGACGTCTGCAATACAAAAATGCATATCAAACAGTAAAAGTATGTGTAAAAACTGTTATGCAAGCATTGAAAGAACTATGTTCAAGACATCTATATAAAACTGAGAATGTTCACATAAACAAAGAGTAGAACAATGCACTAGGAGAAAAGAACAATAGCACACTGCGAAATAAAAGATATGATAGTACATATGACACTGAAAACGAATCAGAGGATGATAGACCAATTGAAACATTAATACATGGATTCACAGACTCGCAACATGTCCATGATCTGCAAAACAAGATTCTCGAAGTTGCACCAACTGAAGGACAATAACCATTAGGAATATTCAAGGAAAAATACGCAGAAGAGATGAACTTTCTAGTACTGTTCTATGGAGATCCACGTGACAATGACATTGTAGATAGATTTAGTTACCAAAAAATAGTAAAATGGGAGTTACAACATGCATCTGACGATTTTCCAAATCATACAACAATTTTGTTTTTCAAAGCAATGTGAATAATCATTAACCAAGTTATGTCTTGCATATGGATACGAATGAGAAAATGACAACTCAGAGGAAGAACATTACTTGCAAAGGACGTAAAGTACAAACCAAACTTAGAACAATTACTCTAGTCTGAAATCAGTTACATAGATTTGAAGAACATACACATTTCCCCTGAATGACACATCTGCAATGATAGAAGGATTGCTAATTGCATGTGCAAAATGTAATAAGGATTGCACATTGTATTAATTCCACTATCAAAACAACATACAATACTTGTATACCTTGCATAGTCAGAGATCCTAAACTGTAAGAACTGATTCCTGGCTTACAACAAATGTCCTATGCCATATATGTACAAAATAAACCAGCTACTATATACATGCTACATGATCTTCAAGTCCAAAACTACTTTACACTCAATGAAGACAATGTAGTGTTACATATTGGATAAGAAGAAGGTAACATCTCAATTACTTTTGCATATCTTACGATATGTGCATAGAATAGTAGTTTTGACAATATGTACATATACAAGCAGTTTTGTACATATACTGCTTTTTGCACTTTGTTTTGATTTTAACAATATGTACATATAGTAGCACTTTTGACAATACTAGTTTACACAATAACATGTATTCACATTAAAGGAAATTTGGGGTCTAAAATGAATTTTATAAGAAAACGCGCCAACAATAAGTTCTTGTGAGTTGGAATTCAAGAACCAATAGAATTCCAATAAAATGAGTCAACCATAATGGTTGAATTGACATATTTGTCATTAAAAAAACTATTTTTTTTGTTCGTATTTTCGACATATCTCCATGTATTTTTACTCAAATTTCGATCGGGAGAGCTCGTTGGATGTGAAATTTGATTCCGCATCCAACGAGTATCCACACTACTTAATTTTTATGGATCCCTCTACCCCAAAAACAAGAAATACCTGAAAAAACGTGATGATGACATCATCATCACATTTTTTCAGGTATTTCTTGTTTTTGGGGTAGAGGGGTCCATCAAAAGTATGCAGTGTGGGTACTCGTTGGATGTGGAATCAAATTCCGCATCCAATGAGCTCTCCCGATCGAAATTTGAGTAAAAACACAGGGAGATATGTAAAAAATACGAACACAAAAAGTAGTTTTTTTCTTTTTTCCTCCAAAATTAATAAATGTTATTTTATTATTTTAACTATTATTTTCCTTAGGAGGCTGATTTTAGACCTCAAAATTCCTCTAATGTATCGACAATTTTGTATACTAATAATATGTACCTAGAATTATAAACCTAACGGCATGGACTTCACCACCCTGCAACACTTGTTCTATGCAGTGTTCACGTTCCACTGCATACTTCACTCTCTTTACTTTCGTGTGATTTATGTGCTATTGTTTTGTGTGTCGTGCTTCCATTCTAGTTGATTGTATGAGTAGTAGTAAATGCATTAAAAATGCAACTAATAGCAAAGGCATGCAATAACATTTTGTAGATATTGAGGGAATTTTTTCTTTGTAATTGCAACTTTTTTGTTTTTATTTTTTTATTTTAATTGTGTAAAACTACATTGAACTCTTTAAGAACACATCCATAAATGTAAAGTTAAGTTAAAATGTCTTAATAATAAGTTAAGTTAAAATGTCTTAATAACAAGTGTTTATACATTAGATCACATTTTAGATTAAAAGATATGTATAAAAAATGCAAAACTTTAAAGTAGTCAAAAAATTCTATAATTTTTTAGCCTACATGTAATAAAGTAGTAACACATTCAATGTAGTTAAAAATCTTTGTTTCCTTATTGGATGTCATAAGATGGAATCCATAGGAGGTAGGGTATGTAGATCAGCATAGGTTAAGTAGTAAAATTGCTACATGGAAGGGATCATTAACCCACAACAAAGGGATTTCATACATCAATTTGGCATCCAGCTATGTTATGTTGTGACCTTAAATTAAATTACTAATATTCATTTCTTATAAATTTTTATAGCTTTTCCACTTCTCTTTAATACACTATAATATTTTGTTTTAGTAAGAAATTATTGGTTTTGTGTTCAAGGAACATTTAGACTAAATTTTGTGTAGCATTCCTTAAGTAGTAATTCTTTTGCTATTGATTCTCAATGTGATGCCACTACAATGAAATTTGCAAGTAACCTTGTGTCATAGCTTCCTAGTATTTGATTCTTGTATAAACGTAGTGTAATTTTAAATATTCAAATAACAAATTGATCTTGTACTTATAACATAATGTAATATTAAATGTACCATCAATAAATACACAAGAAATGACAACATCATTGAAAATACTAAATGAAACAATGTCTTGTAATATTTTGGCAATCCACCTTCTGCATTCCTCACAATAGTGAGCCAAATTGTTGTATTGTGGTTATGTTATAAATTCTCCACATTGTTACATTGTGGATATGTTATAAGTTTGCATTCACAAACCAATATTATGAAAATGTTGTTGGTTTGGCACAATAATGTGTTCACAAGACACTTGCAAGACAACAATTCTCATGTGAGCCCCTAATGCTTACAACAAGTATTGCCTATGCTAATTGGTACTCTTATGTGTGTTTGTAACTTATGGATGTCTATATTTACATGTTGCTGTGGTATTTAAACTTATTCAGATGTCAGTTGTTAACTAGAGTGCACATTCAAAATTTGATCATGTTGAAATTGATGGGATTTCAACATCGATATTAATGATAATTTGAAAGGAATTTAGGATGATGACTGTCGATTGTCAATATGAAGCCTAATAGGAAAGTTGAATCACGTAGCTTTTAATAAATTAACATCAACTTAGGATTGTTAATGGATCTCCATAACACTAGATGAGAGAAGTAAGAACAAGGGTTAGTGAAGATGACGCAGTAGTGGTTATGAATGTAGTATGGTTTTAATTGCAATTTCTAAGTATATAAATATTGGTCAAATTATTGTCCATAATTGTCATATTTTTCAGTCAAAACACTATGCACTATGGATTAAATCTACAACTAACATTAGCAAAAAACAAAAATGGAAATTCATGTTAAGACAAGAATTAAAATAGGAATTATTCCAAAGAAGCTTAAAACATAAGCTATATATGATAGAATATTGTGAAATTTGTTGGCAACATTTGGAAAGATAGATTGTGATGGAAGTTGTATGACTGATATTGATGTTAGTGATACACAAAAGTAGGAATTCAATTGATTGCAAGAAAGGCGAGGTTGATTAAATATATTATTTCTATCCAAAACTAATTTGAAATTGTTTTTACAAATATTTAGTTACTTCTTCAATGTTTTTGGGAACGATGTGTAGTGAAATGAAGCTGATTATTGAGATTTCTTATGATATCATATTTTGAATGAAATGTTGTGATGCTATTCAATGTATTTATAATAATGTTTATATGGTTTTGTAGTAGCATTTTTAACCATGTGTTCATTGCGATTTTCTATGATGAATGTTTTAAGTGGTTCTTCTTTAATGTCATTGGCAATGGTGAGGAGTATTAATTTGTCATAGTGGTCTAGGGACTGAAAACATGGTCTCACAAAGAATACTGACAAATATGCATAAAATTGGCAAAACGATGCTGTAATGGGAGTAGCAGCTCTGTATTAATCAATAAAGAATAAGTAATGCAATACAATGGTCATGCAAGGTGCATGAATGCCAAGACAATTCGAATACTCAAAGAGATCATTCAAATTGAATGGATGGGTGTAGCTTAACTAAATGTCAGCCACAGTCAGCACACATAGTTAACCACCAAGCTAATCAATAACTGACTCTCAACTAACTCATAACTGAAGCAGAGTGCAATATATGACTGAGTCTAACTGAAAGCGACTCATCACATGTAACTGCATGTCCAACTGAAGGAGGTAGTGCATCCATAACTCCAAGTAGCTCTGATGGAGTTAATTGAAGTAAACATGTCATCAGAAGTGGTTGTAGGCGCATGTGTTAGCTCCATTTCATAAATAATGACCAAAACTAATAAAATAATGAATGGAGGCGCATTCACAACTTAGGTTAACTGATTGTAACAATCAGTTAGCAATTAGGTGCATTTATGACACTTAGATCACCCCAGAAATGCTCCCTGTTTGAAGGAGGAAGCCTAGTTATCCTCCCTGACTGAAGGAGAAGGCTTAGTTGGCCTCCTTGACTAAAGGAGGGCATGGGTGAGCTTATGCTGATGTCATAGTGTGCTCATCTAATGCCAAGTAAGTCAATTAAACTTAGGATAGTGGGTAAATAGGCCAAAATTGACCAAATAAGTGTGCATGTTCGGTGAATGACTCCAACAAGGAGTGCATTTCACTTTTGTATATTTCAAAATTATCTAGAATGGAATATTCAGACGGAATGAATTGAGGTCATTTAATGCATTCTCCATATTGCATGTGCTTTGTTACCAAGTATTGGTCGAATCTTTTAACATTTGGGAGCAACAAAATTTTGTAAATTGGTTTCTCTTTTAATGCCAATTGGTACACGGGAGAGTGAATAAAATTTATTTGTGTGATTTTTTAGGATTCATTAATTGACAACTTCCAGTAATGCTTGGGATAGAAGAAGTTAAGATCAATGTAACAGTAAAATACTATTTTCTTACGGGAAGACCCAATGTAAATAAAATAAATAATCCATGTATGGACGTAAAAATATATATTTGATAAGATAAATGATGATATTACAATGAGAAGTCTATTTTTATAAATACCCATGATGGGTTCTCTTTCATAAAGAGACATAACCTTTCTTCAAGGTGTCTCTTCGTTAAGAATTAGTTATTTAATCATTAGTAGTTATTAATGTTTATTTATTATATATTTTTGGTCCATTACATTGCCTCTCCCTTAGAATTGCTTTGTCCTCAAAGCACAATTATGGAAGACTTTATCCCTTGTTCTTGCTTGTAACGCTTTCTCATGACATTGTGTGTTGGGAGTTGAATCACTTGACGAAATAAGACGATACGTTATTTTAAACATTGTGTGGAAATGTTGTGTCATTTGTGAAGTGGTCCATCTGAAATCTACCTTTAATGGAATTGTTTGCGGATTAATTGACGAGAGTTGTTGATTTTGTCCTTGCTTTTTGTAGGAATAATATTGGTAATTTTCCTTTTGATCTTGTTGTCTATCATAATGAATCTTGTAATTTGGATGGTGATACAGTACTCAAGTCGCTTGTGAAGTGTTGTTTTTGTTCATTTTCAAGGTTGTAGTTGGTTTGTCTATAAGAAGAATGGTGTTTATTTTCTCCCTTACTTTGATGTTGGTTGTATCGACTTCTGTTTGTGATTCTCGTGATTTACTGGTTGACAATAACTCTGAGGATTTTTTTGAATTCTCATTTTTAATTTTTTTATTTGTTTGGTCAACCCTTGATTCAAAATTTTTAAGCGAGAATATTCTTCATTTTTTTTCTAATAGATTCTTATTGAATTCATTGTGGAGATCCACTTCCTTTTGGTGGTGTTTCTCTTGGATTTCTTCTTGCAATCTTTTTTCCCTTTTTGATTTCTTTATTTGTGCGATCAAGTCTTTACTATGATTCTTCAAACAAGTAATTTCTTCATCCTTACTGGTGACAATCTTTTCAACTTCTTTCTGCTTCTTTTGTTTTGACTTCTGATTACCCTGTAAAATTATCTTTGATATATACTTAAAGTCTTCAGATGTTGGAGCCTATAAATTTGACTTCATTGTACTATCTTGAAATGTGATTCTCTTTTGCTTATATGAAAATGTCAGAAATTTCTTTTTTCGGCATTTAAGATGAAAGTCCCCAATGTTTTTATCCAAGGTAAACCCAAAATTATGTCACCGTCAAAGCTCCATAAGGAACTAACAATGAATTTCGATGTGACCATATAATCTCCAACATTTAGTGGTAAGCCACTTATTTCAATTTCTTTCCCGTTCCAAAAGTCTAGCTCTTCACCCATATTTGACTCCGGAATCAATAAATGGTTAGCGAATTCAGTACTAATATAATTATTACTTTTAGCAGGTGCAATAAAATTGGTGTTATCCTTCCATGCAAGTGTCACTTTAATTCTAAATAGTATTGCAATATTTCTTTGTAAGGTTATAGGAAACTTTTCTTTTTTTTCAACATTAAAATCCATATTCTTGAGTTTCCTTTGAAATTTATTCAATATCTTTTTTTTCCAATAGTCTTTTTAATTTATAACTATGTATATAATAATAATAATATATGTTATTATAATTAATAACTATATTTTAAAGATTTGGGGTTAGTAATTTATAATATAATATGAATATTATTGTGTAATATTGAATTTATTAAAGTATATGTTGTTTGTTATTGGAAAAGAAACCATGTGTTGTTTTTAAGTCTAGTTTCTATTGTTTTTAATTTTCCCTTCCTTTTTTTTTCTTTTGGTTTTCCTTTTTCCTTCCTTTTTACTTTTTTTTTTAACTTTCTCTCTTTCTTTTGACTAAGGTCAAAGACATAATTCAAGGAAGCCTTGGATTGGCTCTGATACCACTGTAACAATAAAATACAGTTTTATTATGGGAATACCCAATGTAAATAAAATAAATAATCCATGTATGGATGTACAAATATATATTTGATAAGATAAGTGATGATATTACAATGAGAAGACTATTTGTATAAATACCCATGATGGGTGCCCTTTCATAAAAAGACATAACCTTTCATCAAGGTGTCTCTTTGTTAAGAATTAGTTATTTAATTATTAGTAGCTATTAATGTTTATTTATTATATATTTTTGGTTCATTACAATCAACCATATCCTTCTTTAATTTATAAACTCGGGATTATAAACTTTCAAAACTCCTACAGCATATGTGTATTCTTAGAGCTTTCCATTATTGATTTTATTAGGATACAAACTATTGTTTTTGGGATTCTTTTATTGATTCATTCTATTATAACCTATTTCAATAAAGAACATGGGAGTAGATGAATCACCCTACGACAAACTTTAAGATTGCATACTTTTATATGTTGTGAGTCACACACAACACTAATTGGCCACTAAATAGTTTGAAACTCTAGAGATAGTTTGATGAAACCAAACCAAAGGATACAAACCTATGGCTTCATATAAATTCTCTAAGCAAATTTAAGATGCCAAACTAGCCTAGTATTTTTTAAGCAATTCAGAAGAAAGTCACTCAAGAGTTGCATCAATTTGTGGAAAACAATTAAGGAAATCAAGAGTAATGAAAGTAAACCTAAAACCTTATGATGATTCTATTGAAAGTAATATACAAGCCACTATTGTGTGACTTTCCAAATGTACTAATGAGATACTATCTTGTAGGAACAAATAAAAATGCAAGAAATGAAAAATAACAAGAAATATTACACATTGAGTGCAAAACACTAATCTACTTATGTTATTCAAAACAAATAAAAAAATTGTAAAATCCACATTCTTGAAAATATGAAATGAAATTAGTAATCAATAGCTACATGTTGCAAGAGTGGGCCCTTACATTGGTAGTCAATATCTTGAAGAGAAATGATCAATTTTTTTTATTAATTTCTAGTAGCGAACCCAAATGGTTATCTAACCTATTTATTTATAGATTTCGTAACAAAAGGAGTTCGTAGGCAATATCCTTATCTTCAAGAAAAATAATTAAAAACACCAAAACTATTTTCCTATAATTTAGATGCTTTTATTTAGAATCAACGAGAGCAAAATATGGAAAACATTTCTCTTGAAAAAGAGGGCAATGATCCTGTTAGATTATGTTGTAATGTTGTCTAGTGGCTTGATGTTAAATACTTAGTCTCATAATGATGATAATTTTAACTTCATTTGTGGGGTACTTGTACTTGGTCTCACTAGACTTTTGTAATAGTGCACACATGAACATGCAGATAGTTTTGGAGCTATTTAGTGGTGACCTGTTTGTCAGATAACATTGACCTACACTAACAGGTCATTCTTATCCACCACTTCTCCATTATCTCATGATGAGATTATCATGGATTGGTTGATCTCCACCCTTGATTGTGTCTTATGATCAATGTTATAGGTTTTTCTTGGTTACTATAAATTGATTTGGGTTCTATAAATTGATTTTATTAGCCTTGAATTAATGTAGAGGGGTGACAAGAATGATGAGTTACTTATGGTATTGATTTTATTCTATACCTTATGGGTCTTAGGCCAGATCATCCAGATGTGGAGTGCTCACACTATTTGTAAGATTGGAGAGTTTGACTAAGGAATAGAAGACCAACCATCTATGTATGTTTTTCCACCTTAGGGTTTTACCACATAAATGCTTGTCTCTATCTTAACTCTCTTGTTCCTTGTTTATTTAATTTACTGTGTATCGATGAATTGCATATGAGATTAGACTAGTTTGATTCTTGTTTCATGTTATTGCATATTTCTTAGATCTAACATGGTATCAAATCCGGTTACCGAGTTCTTTCTCCTTGCGCAAATTCTCTTTTGATTTTTTTGCATTTGATTTCAGTGGACCTATTCTTTAGGGATCCCTTCTCTATTGGATTTGCATTTTTATATGGACCTTATGGATCTTTGGGAAAAATCATCTAGATGTGGGGTGATCATGATAATTTTAATATTGGAGAGTTTGAATGAAGAATACAAGACCAACTTCCATGAGCAGTTTCCCCACACAAGAGCTTGTCTCTCTTTTATATCTCTTGTTTATTGTCTCTTTGATTTACTGTTTATTGATGCCTTGCATAGGATATTATATTGGTTGGATTCTTGTTGTATGTTATTGGATATTTCTTAGTGTAACAAATCCAAAATATACACAATGCTTTAACTACTTTGCAAATTCACTCTCATAGATATATTTGAAAGTGGACAATGTCATGATCCCAGAGGAACATGCATGTGAAAAATTCCAATTCTATATGCATGCAAAACTACCCATATTTGAGTCCTTCATGGCATACCAAGTGAATCGTCAGCAAATGTTAAAATTTCTATTGTTATGCATATAAGACTCTACAATAACTCATCCACATGCTAATGATAAATTCTTCAGTATGCTACTAGATGAAGAAATCGATCATAACTCCGCCAAGTGTCAATGAGTCCTAGCAATAAAGGAGTGGAATGATATTGAAACTAAAAACATAACTACTTATGATTCCAAATACATAAATTCATTAGTTATGTTATGATCTTAAGCAATAGTCACTCATTAAACATGAAATTCCAAGTATGAATGTGTAATATCCTGAAGGTGATAAAATGGATGAATTTGGTTGAAAAGGAATAAAAAAGAGTTTGAATGTTAAAAGTTAGATAAGAGTGATGAAAAAATAGATCAATAAAATAAGGAAATTATAAGCTCATCATTACCCCTCAACTTGACATACTACAAGTCCCTTGTGTAGTCAACTAATTGTAATTATAATTAGTTTGAGGCTTCTATTAGGCATATATAACACTAAGGAATAAGTATAAACAAGGTGTAATCCTCTCTAGGTGTTGATAAAATACTTTCTCCTATCCTTATCCCTCTCAAGAGAAGCATCCCTTCTCCAATCTAGAAGGGGAAATAATAATAGTAGAAAATGAAATATGAGACCCAACCAATACAAACCAATTCATTTACAATAGTGATATACATTGGGATCCAATAGAGGCAATCATGGATACTGGGAAAAGAATGTGTCTCTTGTTGCTGGAGATCATTAGTGAGCTCCCCCATTTGTTCTGACAAAATTACACTACATTACCAAATGATTTGTTATAAAAGCCAACAAATTTGACTAGTAAAGCAAACTACTAATGAGATATAAATTATATGATACAAGGGTTTAAAACACCATGGTGATTACCTATAGTCATATAAGATAAAAAAAAAAAAAAATTCTAATCGAACCCATAATGGTGCATTGAGTTCCTCTCCTTTATATAATTCCATCTCATGAGCTCTCATTATTTCATTTTACAAGGTGGAATGAAAGTCTCAGAGATTGATGTCCCTTAAAAATTTATTAGGGTTCCATAAAATGTTGGATGAGTGATAAATATATTATGCAGATACAATTCACAAAATAAATTTCTTCTCTCAACATAGTTGGAAAAGTATATTCCATGGAATGTATTTCTAGTTCCCTTCAAACAAATGGAAAATAACATATAATCCATTATATATGTGTTCAAAACCATTGTTACTTGAGATACATTGCATACATATCAAGTGATGGTGGTTTAGATTATATCATATTTGTGTCTAGTTACCTATGCTTAATTACTTTCTACTTTGAATTACGAGTATGTTCTTCTTTAATCTATAATTCCTCATTGTGACATCTCTTACCATTTGCCCATTTTTTCTTAAATTGATTATTTTGTCATGTTAGGATATTTTAATATTCAAATGCCTCCCCCTTTTCCCAATTATATGATTTATTATGGGTTTCAAGGGGAGTGGATCCTTTATGGTGGGTGGAAGCAATTTGCTTCCATACATCTATTTATATAATCATCATGTTTAATTGTGCACACAATTATTGTAGTTCCTCAATAAAATCAAAAGAAGGTGAGGATGTTCACTTAATGTTTATGTGGCGTGTAGCATCCATGGTACCAACTATGGCCATATAAAATTGAGGAACAAAAATATTAGAACCAAGACAAAAGTTGCTACAGATTGATACAGATCAATTTACTCAATGAATGCCAGAAACTGTGCAAAAAGGTTTACGCGATAAAATTATAATCATTAATTCAGAAGATAGATTACAACGCTCTACAATGGCATGAATAGCCAAGCAATTAGAACCCTAGAGAGGTCATTCAAATTGAATGCATGAGAGTGGATTACTTGTTAGTTAACACCACTCAGTACATCAATTAACCACTTAACTACAACATAATTGACTCTAACATACTATGAAGCAGTTTAAACTGAGTCTAACTGATGCAGAACTCAAATGCATGCCAATAAGTAGGTGGGGGCGCCTTTCTGACTTCAATTAGCTAAGAAGAACTGAACTGAATGACCAAAAATAGGTGAGGGTGCCTTTAAGTCTTAAGTTAAATAAATTTGGTTCTATGAGTTAGGTGGAGGTGCCTTTATCACTTCAATTAACTGATTTGAGTGCCATAAGTTAAGTGGAAACACCTTTAACACTTTAGTTAACCCAAAATTAAGAGTGGTAGCTACCAGTTGACTGAGTGGGGTGCATTAATCATGCAAATTGACCCAAATTGTCTCCCATAATGAAGGAGGAGGCCCAGATAATTGAACTGATGAGATGCTAATGATGCAAGCACATGTTTGAGTCAAATACTTAGGATAAGTGGCAAATTAGGCTGTTTAGGCCCAAATAATAATGTGGAGTTGGAAAATGACTCCAACATCCCCCCTTAAGCTAACATCACATGGAGGATTAAAAAATAGGGTTCCGACAACAAAGGCCATAGGTCACCCTATACAAAAATAATCCTAAAATGCTAAAAAAATTTAACTGATGAAAGAGGAAAAAATCTAGTAGGAAAGAAACCCCCCCTCAAACTAAACATTGAAGGATCTAATCTGTCCTCACCATAGTGGAACTCACTCCCAGCAATGAACGAATGTAATACAACTTCTTCTTAGTGAATCTCTTAGTGAAGATGTTTGCAATTTTCTCTTCTATAGGGCAATATTGTAGTACAATGGTTCTATCATGCAAAACCTCTCTAATGTAGTGCATGTGGATATCGATGTGTTTGGTCCTCTATCTCTGAACCAGATTTGTTGAGATATTGATAACACTCTGATTTTCACAAAAAATGTCAGTAGAAGTGGTTCTACCAATATAAAACTCATCTAGAATACCCTGCAACCAAACTGCCTGAATGCAAGCATTGATTGCTCCTCGATACTCTGCCTTTGCTGAAGATAAGGAAATGGATGCCTGATTTTTAATTGAACAAAAAATAGGCCCATTACCAAATATGAAAACATATCTAGAAGTGGACTTCTGATTAGTTCTATCACATGCCCAATCCAAATCAGTGAATCCAACCATGTCTAGATTGGAATCTGCAGCATAATGAATGCCAAAATGTCTAGTACCCTGCACATACTATAGAATGTTTTTGGATGCCTTCCATTGAAACTCATGGGGCTGCTGCATGTACCTTGACACAAAATTCATGACATAATAAATACCAGGCTGAGAATGTTTCAAGTACATAAGACTTCCAATCCATTTTTGGTATAGTGTAGAATCCACCAATGATGTAGATTCACCCTCCTCAAGACTGATTCCTAAGAGGAATGGGAATGGTACATCCTTAAATTCTCCCATAGTAAACTTAATTATCAGGTATGAAGCATATTTTTATTGGGAGATCATGATCCCATCAAAATTTTGACTGATTTCTAGACCAATAAATTGCTTCAGTAGGTGTAAATCACTCATATGAAATGCTTGATGTAAAGTGTTTTTTATGAAGATGATCAAAGAAAGAGTGCTTCCTGTAATCAATAGGTCCTCAACATAAAGTAAAATGATCATAAAATTACCTTCATTCTATTTTAGATATGCATTTGGATCTGATTTTCATCTTGCAAATTTTTGTGACAAAATAAATGAATCTATCTTTGCATGCCATGCTATTGGGGCCTGCTTTAAGCCATACAAGGATTTCCTTGATATGTAAAATAATGTAGGATATGATATGTAAACTTAAGGATGATTCATTTAGATATATTCCTATATATATCCATGAATAAATTCACTCTTCGCATCCATATGGTGCACCTCTCAGTGTTTGGATGCAAAAATTGCCAAGACTAGCCGAATTGAGTCCATTTTTGCAACTGGTGAAAACGTTTCTGTGTAGTTACTCTTTGAACTTGTGAGAAAAATTTTGCCAAAAATTGTGCTTAGTATTTTTAGGTTGAAACATCAACAAAAACCTTGTTTTGGTAGACCCATTTTCATTGAACCATTTTCCTTCCAGGTGGAAGAGAAATTGGCTCCCATGTTGCATTTTTCTGAAGAGAGTTGTACTCTTCATCCATGGAATCTTTCCATCTCGGATCATGGTGGGAATGATAGTATGATTTTGGATATGATATAATAATCATAAAACATTTTTCATACAGCAAATTATTATCACATTAAATATCCATACCTAGTCTTTGAAAGTCTGCTAGAGTTCTTCTTGGATCACCTGAATTTTCAATGTTTGAACCAGTAGATGAGAGAGTCTTTTCTGCCCACTTTGGAAACTGAGGAGGCTCATTTGGATATTAATAAGAAACTCATTATTCATGCTCACTAATATCAGAAATTTCATCTGAAATATTTGAACATGTACTTCCATTATCATCTACATAATCTTCATAAGAAAGAGGAAATAGTTTAGCAGTTTCTTCCTCCACTAGTTGCAGATCTTGAAGATGTTCTTCAAATTGGACAATTCTTTCGATGAATATATTTTTGGATATGATATCCATGAGTTTTTATCCTTTGGATTCTTTAGCATATCCAATGAGGATGCATTAAATACTATGTGGCTCCAAATATTTTCTCTTATCAAGTGGAATTCTAGCCCATGAAGTGGACCTGTAAACCCTGAGATTGGACACATCCGTCTTGTGACCAGTGTAGGATTTGAAAGGAGTTTTACCTTTGATGGATGAGTGTGGGCCTCTGTTATGAATGTATGTAGAAACATTCATGTCCTCAGCCCAAATATTTTCATCCAAACCATTCGACTCAAGCATACATGTTGTCAAATCTTTTAGTGCTCGTTTTTTCCTCTTCGCTACACCATTTTGCCGAGGTCATGTGTAGGGAACTGTGTGATGGATATGGATTCCATTATCCAAACAAAGTTGCAGAATCCATGATTTTATATATTCCCCTCCATTATCATATCTGAGAGCTTTTATCTTTCTCCAAGTAGCAGTCTCAATAGAAGCTTTAAAAATATTTAATTTTTCAAATACTTTCGATTTGTTTTTGAGAAAGTAGACCCATGTGAATCTTGAAAGGTCATCAATGAAAATGAGAACATACCTAAATAAATTCATGGAGGTATTGGGAATGGACTACTGATATCACTGTGAATCATCCCCAAAATATAGGAACGTATGCTATATTTGCCTCGATTGAACTTGTGCTCAAGATGGTTGCCAACTATGCACCCCTTGCAGATCCCATTTGAGGATTTGATTTTCGGAAGGCCTTACACCATGGAATCCTTTTGTAGAAGATGAAAATAACTATAATTTATCTGTCCAAACCTCTGATGCCATATCTAGATAACCTCATTTCCATGAGTCATAAGGGAACTTGTCTTTGAATAGGACATAAAGTTGGAAAACTCATATGTTTTTGCAACATGATTTGCTTTCCTACTGCAATGAATTTTCCAGTGGTTATCTCATAAATCTAAACATCATTGGTGCTGGATACAAATATCTTGGGAAAAACAATGTGTTTCATTTGATACATAGAAAGCAAGTTTGAGACTAGAGAGGGAACATATAGAACATTCTGAAAGCTTCCATGTTCTAGGTGAATTGTACCTTTTCCTTTTGATGAGACTTGTGAATAATATCCCATGTGGATGGAGATGCAGCTATCAAAATCCAGTGATGTGAAAGAATATTTTATTGCAACCATATGATTCAAATCTCCAAAGTCTATGATAAGATATTTAGCATTCAAAACACTTTCCATGAGTGCATGACCTCTTTCAGGCAAGTAATTCCGATCTCCATTATCCTTATTCCTTGTGCCATATGGAAGAGTGATGTTGTTTTTATCCAAGAGAAGGGCCATTTGATCAATAGTCCTCTTCATGCAAGAGATTTCAGGATGAAATGCTCTGCCACAGTAAGATCATTTTTTCTTCTCTTTTCCCTTTTGCTTGTCTTTCCTCGAGCTCGAGGGCTCATATGACTGCTTGGTTTTATCCTTCTATTTAGGAGGATCAAACTTGGTCTTCTATTTCTTTTTCTTTTCTTTAGTATTCATAGCCTTGGGTACTCCAACAAACAAATATTGATATTTGGAGGATCTCATGGATCCCATCTGAACAAGTTTATCATGCTCATTGGTTAAGGACTCAATGAATGCATTCAAGGTTGGCATCTTCCAATTCATAATTTTGATTTTTCCTGCATGGAAAGTAGATACAAACACAAATTAATCCGCTCCTAGATTTGAAAGAATAAAGAGAATTAGGTGGTCATATTTCTTCTCTTCTCCACATTGCTTCAATTGATGCACCAAATGTTTAAACTTAGTGAAGAATTCATTTATCGTCTTGAAATTTTGAGGATTGAGAGAGATCAATTCATTCTATAACTGATAAATCCTCATATCATCCTACTTGCTGAAGAGTTTGGAAAGTTGTTCCCACACTTATTTGGGAGTCTTCAATCCGTTGAGATGAAAAAGAAGATCCTTCAAAATACAGCGGCATAGGAAACCATAAGCTTCATCAAGCTTGTTCCAATATTTGGTCTTCTCTACGGCTGCATTGGGCTCTAGATCCGTGCCCATGGTTACTCTATAGAGTCCCTTAGAGTGCAATATTATCTCTGTGCCCTCTTTCCGTTGATGATATTTGAAAGGAGTAGGAAGATTGCAAGAGGAAGAGTCCATTTTCCAGCTGTAGCGAATGCAAATGGAGATTTTGAGATACCCACAGTCACACAAAACAAACAAAATAAGGTTGAAAAATGTGCACTTGAATTTTCTTCACACCTAGATTAGTTAATCAAGTAAGCTTGATAAACCTGATGCAAGATTATTTAGGATTTATGTGGAGAAATTTCCTCTTCTGGTGCAGCGTTCGAATATTTTTGAGCACATTTGCTCAATATTCACAAAAAAATCCATCAAAAACTTTATAGAAGAGTTTCCTTGTACTTCCATGGCTCTAATCCCATATAAAATTGAGGCACAACAATATTTGAACCAAGACAAAAGTTACTACAGATTAATTTACTCAATGAATACCAGAAACTATGAAAACTATTTGCAACATTAAAACTATAATCATTAATTGAGAAGATAGATCACAATGCTCTAGAATTGCATGAATAGCCAAGCAATTCAAATCCTAGAGAGGCCATTCGAATTGAATGCATGAGAGTGGCTTATTGTCAGTTAACACCACTCGACACATCAATTAACCACTTCACTACAACATAATTGACTATAACAGACTCATAGGAAAATTAAATTGAGTCTAACTGAGTGTCATGTCCCCATATTTTTGGACACAAAAGTTTTGAACATGCCCAACACATTGGGGGGGGTCAAAGATACATAACTACCTCCCCTAGGGAATTTTGTGCAAATATTATTTATGAGGCTTTAATTAATTATCCTAGGATAATGTTGCTAAATAAACATTATTGAGGCATGTATTTAATTTTTATTTATCATTAATGTTTATTGTGCAAATAACATGTGGAATTGAGCTTTCCATGTTAGGCACAATTATCAAGCCAACTTGCTAAGGTAGGAGATTAAGAAAGTGGAAAATCTATGACAAAAGCAGTCAGAGAGAAAAGGGAAAGTGCCCAAAAGCTATGAAAAAAGATGTCATAACAAAAGTAGGAAAGTTTTGGAAAAGGAAGGCATAGTTTCCTTTTGGAGACTCAGAAAAGCTATCAGAACAAAATCATGAAATTTTTGACAAAGGAGGGTGCATTTTCCTTTTGGAGACTCAGTCTCAAAAGCAGGGAAAGTAAAAAAAGTTGTAAGGGATACAAGTAGAAAATATTTGACTAATGAGGGCGAATTTCTAAGTCAGATGGATGACTTGGATAGGGAAACATCTCTACATGGCCCCTACATTCCAATTTGATCAAGGAGGGTCCATGACGTGGCTAGGGTTAGGGATTTATGTGTTGAATTGCTCTCACAGGTCACCTACTGGCTCTACTTGTGAAATAGGTCACCTAGAGTTATATTAAAGAAAAATTCAAGCTCATTCAAATATATTGGTTGATGTGTTTATTGATCTATGCTTATGTGAGCATGCCTTTCTGAGTGATGAGCCTCAGACACTTGGGATATGAGCCCCGAACCTTCCCTTCCCCACTCCTTCAATCCTATTCTCTTCTATTTGAAGGTATGAAGCGCTTGAGGTTCATCCATTGAAGTCCTATAAAACATATTTTTCATCCTCCATCACGTTTAGGTCAATATCCAGTGAATCCCATGCTTCACCTACGCTCTCAGCCCTCTTCTGGTCATGTTCTGGGCCTCCTGCCCACCATTTTTTGGACTCTCCCTATGTAATGGTCAGTATATCATATTATTTATGATGTATAACAGCATATAACTCTGTGATTTATATTTATCATGTCTAAATAACTCTGTCCTTAAAATTTTACCTTCTCAGTTTCAAATAAAAAGCTTGTTTTGTCATTGTAATCGGGGAAATTGATGAATCCGAGTGCAATAAGGAATAAGCAAGGTTTTGGGAATGATTTGAGGGATTTTATAAGTTTATTTAAGTTTTATTAATATCTTTTATACTTAATATATAGTACATAATTCAATCTGCTACGAATTATATGCTTTATTTTGTACCTTAGCTAGAATGCTAGTTTTAAATGACTAGTTTTGCCAATTTTACTGTAAATTGAGTTCTCTCCACTCAAATCCAGATCTGTAAGTTCACATGGGTCACTGAAAGACCAAATTACCATAAATAACTACATATAATTTTTTATTTTGGGCCTTACTTTATTTTCGGATCCTCCATTGCGTAGGGTCTCACTAGGACAAAATTGCCTAAAATTGCCAATTCTTCCCTAATTCCTCCAGACAACTCCAGATCTGTCAGAAACTATTCAAAAACATATTTTATACTATATGAATTCCTGGTATCCCCTCTTCACTTTTCCCCAATCCCCTAGTTGGAAGAACGGAAGGAATTTCCCTAGTTTCACGGTTGGGTGACCTAGAAGCGTGGGAGTAGGTTTCCGCATAGCGGACTCTGAAAATTGAATGGTACCTGATATAAATGTGTTAGGGGAAAGGAATTAAATGTTATGAACTCACTCTTTTTTTTTCCCACTTCCTACTCCCTTGTCTGCAAATTTTCCAAGCAAGAAACCTTTATTTTCCTAGTCCGAATGTGCTTTGAGTGGATTTATTTCAAACATCAGAAATTTAATTTAATTTGCAGAATTAGTTAGTGTTCAGGTATGCATATCAGAATTGGGACATTATAGTGGTATCAAATCACTTTCCTCCACTCATGTGGAATTTAGTGAATAAAATTTTGCAAATCACTAAATCCAGTGGCAACTATGAGGTTGCTATGAATGATTGAAGAAGGCATTGAGCAGTATGAAGAAGAATATTATGAAGAGAGCACATGCAGTACCTCATCTATATTATGTAGGGATTTTGTTGATTATTTCTTGCCTTCATATTATGATGAACCCATTTGGAATGAATCTACTAGTGTCAGTGGTGAAGTGTTCAATGGGAAGAACTCTAAGAAATCTTCCCAGTATTCCATGGAATACTGTGCCTTGAAAGAAGAGATAAGGGAGGTCTTATATTTTCAAGATTTCCGTACTTTGGAAATAGAGAATCTATTCAGATATCCCTACTATGGGGAAAAAATGAGAATAATTGCACACATGGTTGATGAAGTGTGCAAGGAAGTGAAGATTGGAAGGTTTCCTCCTAGAGACAAAAGAGGAGGAAAGAAGAAAGATTAATCAAAGCCATATGATTGTCCAAGTAGTAAAAGAATGTTTGGATTTTTTCTAAACAAGATTCTAGTGAATATCAAGATGAAGAATCTTCAAGTTCCTTGAAGAAGAAGAGAAATTAAGTGGAGGCAGAGAATCAGGAGGTGAAGTGCAAATCACCACAAGGTGGTTGCATAAGAGAAGAAGTTGAAGAGGAATGCACTTCCAGTTTCTTTGTGGGTGATATCCAGATCACTGCTCAAGATATTGTTTCATGTATGGGTGGGGAGACATATTTTGGATCAGATACAAAATAGGTACACAAACCAGATTTACAGTCACCTCCTAAGCCACACAATGAAGATGAAAACAAGGCAAGAGTTCTATAGAATCCTCAATGGTATTTTCACTCTTGCTTTCCTCTTTAGAATCAACATGCACTTTATTTTATTTTATTTTAGGATCATGGTTAAGAAAATATTTAATATCCTCCTAAATCTTGTTAATGTCTTCAAAAGACAAATCATGGAGAAATCTCTTGAATAAATCTTCAATTGAAGAGATTTCTTTAAATTTGAATCCCACGAACCAATCTATAACATCATCCTCCATAGTAAATAAAAATACCCACATCAAGTCATATTCATGAAAAATATTGAAATCAATCAAACTTTGATGTGAACGTCAGGAGAATAACCATACACATGACATGTAGGAGTAACATCAAACACTAGTCGAATCCAAACCATCATTTGGGCATATAGGGATGCCTCTAAAGTCAATTTGAGGGAACATTTTTGTACCCAAGGCTCATGATCTTTAACTTCGGGATCCTTTAGAAAATACCTCATACTGAACCATTCTAGTAGAGTCGTAAATAATGAGATTTAAAAAGTTTTCAAGGTGTCACATGATATCATTTATATACACAACAATTATTCAAAAACTTACGGGGAATAATATTTTATCCCTTAAATGGAGTCGCCAATTGAGAAGAAAAATATATAATAATAATCTCTCACAAAGTTTCTTTTGTAAATTAGTTATTAAAAAAATGAAAAATTAGTGGAGCCAAAAGATGAAAATGTTAAATATCTAATATAAAAGATTCATCAAACAAAGTAAAAAGTAAGAAAACATAAGATTGTTAATCCTAGGTGATAAAAATATTTTATCCCCAACAATAATGCCAATAATGTTGTTGTTGAGGTATGCATGTGGATGTGAGAAAAATATCAACTCACTAAGAAAAACCTTGGGGGTAAGTCAACGAGTTGTGTGCAATTGTCACCATAACTCCTTTTGTTTAGGACAATTCCTAAATAAAAGCAAAGGGAGGTAGATACTATAAAATTTAAGGATGGTTTCATTAGAAAAGAGACTTAGGAGTTAAAAAAGGAAATCCAGGTAACTAATCTAAAGAAATAATCATTAAGTATATCAAAGATTAAACATGCATATCATAGAGATCAATGCTTTAACCATTGGGCAAAAAAAGGATATGACTGCAAATCAGATTTACCTGAAAGTTAGACCAAGAGATGAATTAGAAAACGTAAAAGAAATGTTATCTAATTACTAAAATGTGGATGCCAATTCAAATTGTGAACTCACTAGACCGAGGATTGAATTTCTTGTTAATTGTTAGGAGAAGAGGGGAGTTTTGGATATACACAAAGTATGTGGAAACTAGTTCGGATGTCAATTGTGGTACTACACGATAAGGGAACTATATTGGAGTCGCAGGGAATGTCCAACGCTAACACTAATTGAGGGTGTATCCCAACCGCTCCCAACGGACACTACCTAGTAGAGTACTTTCACTGTAGAATTTTCCCACAAGTGACAAATCTATGGACATTTATAGACGTCGACATATGTCTTTAGGGAGGATTAGTTTTGGGTTTAATTAGTGTTAAGTGTTTTCAGAAGTTTGATTTGGTTGAATTATTTATATTTATAGCAACATGCATGATCTAAAATCATGCAATCAGGTTCTATTTCCAACTGAAAGTAAGTGACTTAATCACTACTCAAAGCAAACTTAAAGAAAATATAAACTATGCTAAGTTAAGTGGAAGAGGAAAAAGAAAAAAAAGGGAAACAAAAAAAATGAGGCAGAGAGTAGGTGGGATGTGACATCACCACCCTACATGATTGGTTACAATAGGCAATGAAACCATTAGAATTCCTTGTGTTGGTCTTTATGTCCAACAACCAGGCTTATAATTGGAGGAGAATGAATGTGAGAAGGTGGTGAGGTAAGCTCCTTTATTTGGTAGCCACATTGAGGGGTTGAATGGAGGCTGATATGGGATGCGTGATCACTGTCCAAAACCTGCAAATAAATATTAGAAAAAAAAACAAAGAAACTCCATAATGAATCCTTTAATATCTCCAACACGGGCTCAAGCTTGCCAAAAATAGTTAGACTAAAAAACCAATAAAAGAGTGTTATGATATATGAATATAAACATATGTAAGGTTTCATATCATGAGATTTTCCCCCTTTCCAATGAGTGGGAGGTAACCTAAAAATATGTTATGGAGACTAATTAGAGATATTATACACCACCTAACAATGACATACAATTATTAAAATTGTGTTTCTATGAAAGTACATGAGATAAGTGCAATATTGAAGTAGATTTAAATGCATGCACTAACTCTTAAGCTTATATATGATGTAAGATATAAGTCATGTGAAAGGTCCAAGATATGCATGAGTATATTAGATCCAATATATATGCTCCTTTGATGAAAGAGGATCTAATACTAAACATGCATTTATAAAAGATAATTTTTAATTTTAATCAAAGAAGGGAGAGTTATAGAAAGGTTTGAGAAGAGTGTTTTTTCAAGTTGCAGTTGATGGATTTACTTCATAACTATTTAAAGGGACTATCCCAAAAGGAAATGTCCAATAAGGGAAAGGTTTTCTCAAGGATAACTATGAATTGCTTGTCGGATGAGAAATAACACATGAATATAGATAGCTAAAAGGGGATTAAGGATCCCTCCAAATGTTTCCTTTGGTGCAACTTGTAGGAGAGGGGTTAATACAAGTGCATATAAAACCAATAAAATAATTATCTTAACTATCTCTCCTACAACCTACAATAGAATCTAGTGGTAACATCTAGATCTATCCTATTGAGCAATAATACCCTTTCGAATGCCCAATGAATGAACATAATGGAAACTAGTTACTATTTACCAAATAAAAGTTACCTCAAGTTAAGAAAAGCATGCGGAATATTACCATCCACACATTATGAACAACAATTATTCTACCTCCAAATTTTTTCTTTACTAACCATACTTTACAAAACGAGAGATTACAACATGAGAAATGATCATCCCCAAATGATAACCAACCCCGTAAGAGATAAGATAAGGCCACTTAAATAGGAGAAGAAGGGGGGAATGCACTCTCCTTGAGATCATGCATGTATAAGGAGAGGGTGACAGATGTAGGAGCACTCCAAACCTTAATGTGCCACATATATGAGAACTTAAGAAATTGGTGGAGTGAATTGAGCTTAACTATGTGACCATTTTCCACATCTGGGAGAAGACCATGCAATTAGGAGCTAACTGAAGAGGAGTGGCACCACCTCTGAGGAGGTTATCATGCACATCAAAATACATGCACCACATGTGGATTTAACTCTAAATTTCAGAAAGGGTACCCCCTTTTGGTGGAGATTGCATGTAATAATTGAGAGATGAGGCTAGAACTAGGAGCTAACTATTGAGGAGGGGCACCACCTTTGGGAGGAGATCCCAATGCTGAACCAAAATAATGAAAACCATGAATTAGTGAGGAGGGGGAACCACATTTCTCCCCTAGATGATGAGAGATACTTGCATGAACTCCTGTTGAGGGGAGGAGGTGCTTGGAATATTCCCTTTTCAAAATTTTACCCCCTTAACATATTTTCATGTAGTTTCTGTTGGCATTATGATGGGTATTGCGATCATATGGAAACATATCATATTGTAAATTGATTTTAATTAATGGAAACACATAAGTTCCAATCATATGACCCAACAACAAAGAGGATAAATAAGCAGAGTAGAGTGTAATCAGGCTCTCCGCTCATGTATGCAAGTAAACTAGTTCCCCCGAGGAAGCAAACTATGAATCAGCCTAGACGAATACTCTCAATATCAAAAATCAAGAAGCTGAGACATTATGTCCATTTAATTCATTCGACAGAGATTGGACGATCCATAGAGTGCATTCAATTCACTCGACAAATATTGGATGAACCATATTAAAGGAGGAAAGATGGATCGATGGTGGGAAACAATTCACGAAGTGAACCTGTATGAGAGATAAGCAATCCACAAAATAAAAGTGAATACCCACAACGTTAAGGTGAGATCCACCTTTGATCGCAAATCGAAGGTCAAAAAGGAGCCCACAAGAAATCAATAGCTCTTAGAAGTTGCGAAAATAGATTTGTGGAAGGAAATTGCAGAATCCCATTTCAGGAAAAGTTGAATACACGTCCACAATACGCAACCTGACTGTGGAAAGAGACTTGCAGAAGCTCAATTTTGGGAAAAGAGGGAAGTTCGATCTGCAATCCGCAATCCAAGTACGGAAATGACCATTCCGGCTACATGATTGTAGAAGTCAGTTTTTGGGAAACCTAGGAATTACATACCTGCAATGCGCAATGCAGAAAGGAGCTTGCAGAAAGGTAGTTACATAAACTAAATTGTGGAAACTATGCTTTAAAAACTAAATTACAGAAACTCAAGTTGCAGAAACTCAAGTTGCAGAAACTAAGTTGCATAAACTAAATTGCAGAAACTAAGTTGCGGAAACTAAGTGGCGGAAACTCAATTGCAGAAAGATTGAGTTGTAGAAAGAATAAGGTTGCAGATGCCAGCTTGTGAAAATTTGTATTGTAGAAAGATATCACGCGGGAAAGAAGTTACGGAATTGAGATTACAGAAGTTACAGAAGAAATATTTGGTCACACCGCTCAATTCAGTTCAAGCAGTTATGAATTCAAGAACCCAGCGACAAATGGTTAAAGAAGTTTAGAATGCTTATCGATTGGGGTTCCTTGCCTGCCATGAGTCATTGAATGATTTTTGATCAATTATGAAACTGAAAGTCATGCATATGAAAATGCGAAGGGAATAAATATTGGAAATCATAAAACAATGGGTGAGAGAAATGTGTGTGAAGCGTTGAAATGGGGAGAATATGTAGAACATAGATAGTGAAGGAAGCCAAGTTTGAATGAGCAGAAGCAGAAGTAGAAGAGAGAATGTAATTGTGTTGGTAAGCATAACTATATCTAGTTTTCGGCATATTGTACTGAACAAATTTTAAATCTAGGGAATAAGGGTGGTAGGGTGGTGCTAGGGAAGACTTGTAGTATTTTGTGTGGAAGTTGGAGCTTGTACAAGTATAGTGGGTGCTATAAAACTAGGAGAGTTGGTGCTCTCCACAAGTTGTTTCTTATAAAACAGAGGTTGTAGCCTCACTTAAGTTGGTTCTCAAAAAAAGTTAATTTATAATAAAATAATTTTCTCTTATGAGTTTCCTCATGAATATCTATCTCTATCCCATCATATGTGTGATTGATAACAATTACTTTTGTTTTATATTTGTTGCATGATAGGGGCTGTAAATCTGTGAACAATAATAAATTTTTAAAAGTTCAAAAATTGTTTAAGCTTAGGAATAACTGATTCAACCCCCCTTTTAGCACTCAGAATGTACCCAAGGTTGTAGAAGGTAAATCCCAATGTAACAACATAACCACTTTAAGAAAGGAAGCTGGATTCCTCCTTTCTAGAGATGGATCTCTCACTGATTTTTAACATGGCCAAATATAAAATGAAATAAATTTTTCGATTGAATTGGTTTTTGAAACAAGGACACCATACATTGGGCTATGGATTCACAAATATTCTTATGGAACATAGTACTTTTTGCAGGTGGAATTCTACAAAGGAAAGGTAGCACTCGGTTACAGTAAAAAAACAGTTTGTTTGGTGATAAAGAAGAAATAAGAAAAATCCATTAACAAGAACACCTAAAATATAAATTGTACATCAACTTTGGGAAGAAAAAATGGTGAATACTTGAAACAATAGTAGAGCATAACAATATGAATTCTGGACTATTACACACTTATTCCATTTATGAAGAACACATGATGGCAAGTTTAACAGGAAACACATGCACATAAGAAAGGAAATAACAGAGTGTAACTACAAAATACACAGGAATCTTTGCATCAATAGGCCAATATTCGACTCTGGAATTTTATTAACGATAGATATCAAAATGCATAAAACAAAATCTCATGGGTTCCAACCCCATCTTCTTATATTAAGGGTATATTTATAATATCATAGGCTCTCAAGACCAACCTCGAAATAGAGCCAAATTCAGTTACAACGTTGGAATCAAAATCCTAACAAATGTTGATATGGAAGATTTTCCATGATCATAAGCAAAATAGGAAAGCATCCTAGGATGGGCATGGTGGATCAAATAGGAAATTTTGACACCTAGAAACCACACCTGTTGGATGAAAACAATGGTTCAAATAACCTTCTATGGTTTTCAACAGCTTCATTCTATGCGTGCATCTTCACCTGTGAAATTGCTTCCAGACTGTTGATCTCCATGAGATTCATCTTGCACCGTCGATCTAGGATCAAGCATGGTGAAGGATTTCTGGACTGTCAATCCTACGAATTGCGAAAAATGGACTTGCACCTTTCCACAACCAAATTTTTGTCTTTTCTGTCTTTCTCCTTTCCACTTCCTCCCTTTCGCTTTCACCTTTAGCGAAAAATGGAACACATATCCTATGACTTTCTTCACTGAAAGTTCTCCTATTCTGCTTCTGAATTTATGCTTCCTCCCTTCCGCTTCCTCCTTTAGTGGAAAGCGAAACGCAGATACTCCAACTTTATTCATTGAAACTTCTCCTCTTCCACTTCTTCCTTTATCAGAAAGTAGAACGCAGATCCTCCAAATTTCTTCATTGAAACTTCTCCTCTTCTGCTTCCTCCTTTCCTCTTCTGCCCTTCTACTTTCGCCTTTAGAGAAAAGCGGAACATGGATCCTCCAACTTTCTTCATCGAAATTTCTCCTCTTCCACTTCTTCCTTTCTGCTTCCTTCCTCCTCCTTCCACCTTTAGAGGAAAGAGGAACGCAGATCCTTCAAATTTCTTCATCAAAACTTCTCCTCTTCCGTTTCCTCCATTTTGCTTCTGCCTTTCGTGGAAAGAGAAACGCGGAAAGAAAAACACAGAAAGCAGATTTTTATTTTTCTTGAAGCTTGATTTGGATCTTTCTGCTCTCGATTTTTCCCTAGCAGAAATGTTTTATGGAATTTGATTATCTCTGCTGTGCATCCAAGATGTTCATTTGTTGTCACCATTTAACCCGGGGCGGATTTCTTCATTCTTATATTTCTCTGGAATTTTTCAATTATTTTATATTTCTGACTTAGAAATGATCCTTTGAAATACTTGCGGAATATCATTAACACTCATCAAGGTCATATGATAAGAAAATATTCACCTTATTCATACATTTACTGGCCAAATCCCTTACCAATTATTTATCCCAAAAATGGTGCTAATAATTGGCTCCACTAGGGATGCTATCCTCCCTGCGAGGTAGCAAAGAACCCCGTAGATCAGGTGCCAAATCCATTGGGATGCTCCCAAAATTTCCTGACATCATCAACTTGCTTTGACCTGTAACCATCAATTAAACATTTTGCAAACAAATTCCTCTGTGTAGCCTATAACCTGTCACCCATCCATCTTCTGAAAAATGAAAACAACTTTAAATGCAAGCCTGAACTTTGGAATTGAAACTGAAACTATAAACAAACTGAAAAATATCTTGAAATAAATCCTCTCCATGTCGAGCTTATTCACACCTACTTACCTACCCTACTTGATCCAACACAAATTCCCAGTCAAGTAAACTTTGACTTCCAATGAAGCAAATTAAGCAAATGATCCCACAAACCATTTTTCTCCTCATGCTTGATCAAAAATAGAAAGGAATAACTTAATGGAAAAAAATGTTATGATAAAGAGATTGATCTTTACTGTAGAGACATAACCATCCATCACCACTGCAAATATTCTCCATGTATTCTACCACTGGATCATGGCAACCTGCAAAAATTTATGTTAAGTGCTTGTCATGACAAAGTTGCTCTAGCTGCAACTCCTCTAGCACCTTGCCAAAATTCTCTTCAAGAAAACCATGCAGGGAATGCTCCTGAAAATTTGCAAATGAGACATCAACTTCTTCATCCAAACTATCAGAATTTAAAACCTGTTTCCTTACAAATGTTTCAAAGAGAATATCATTGTGTTTTTCCTTAGAATCAAGCAAAGTAATTTCTGAATCTAAAAGACACAAAGAAGTATCCCATTTGGAGTCCTCCTCTTCTTCTTGGTGATCCAATCCATTATTACAATATGCTTCTTGAGGTGCATCATCTAAGTGTCCATCCTCACATTCATAATATAAAGGCATGCTGAAATCTTCTTTAAAAACATCACTAACATAGTTTTCAACATTATGATTGCACTCTTCATAAGGAAGATTAGGACAATTCTCTTAATGTACGTCACTAGGATGATTATCTTCTTGCTCATCAAAAGAAGGATTGGGATGTAGAGAATATTCTAGTTGTTCACCCTTCCCATATTCTTCTTTGTGATTGAACCCCTCACAAAAAACTGCTGTTTCTTTTATAGGCTGGGATCGATGGCATGATTGTTTTTCCTTTTCATTATATATTTCTGAAAATGTCATATCCTCAAGATTTTGTGTTTTCTTAGATATTTTAAGTATATGTCTCAGTAATTCAAATGAAGCATAACACAAAGGAAAACTGTCACTTTCAGCACACTCACTGTCTTTTCTATTTTCATCCCTTTGACCTTGGATTGCAATGGAATTTTCTTCATTAGCAGGCCCTAAACTTACAAAATCTATAGCTAGTTTTTTAGGCATAACATCCAAGTAGTCCTCCTCATACTCATTAGATATAGGTGGAATAAAACCCTTTTTAAAACCATCACTAACATAATTTATGATAGGATGATGATATCCTTCGTCAATCATATTCTGTCTTTGAATAAATTGCTACTGCAAAAGGGTAACTATTGATTGAACAGGGGCAACCTCTTCTAGTAACAAAATTTCAGGAGTTAAAAGATATGAGGAAAAATTTGATTGACATTCCCAGCTTCCTTCTTGGCCACACAAAGAATGAAAATAATGCTCCAAACTATCATCAATTTCAGGAAAAGAGATATATCTGGTTGAGACAGAGTTTTGGTTTATGTCAACTTCATTCAAGGAAGAGATTATCAACTGCTGGGAATTTTCTTGCATATCATGGAAACTAGTTTGTATTTCTTTTTTCTTTTCTGTATTTTGTTGGCTACTAGAATATTGATTTTGATTGAACCTTCCTTTATTTATAGTTATATCTATGTTTCTTAATTTGATCTTTCTTTGGACATCATCTATAGCATGCAAATATCCTCTTTGGTACTACTCTGAATCTTCCTCAAAATTATTATTGTCATCCTCCTGAGAAAACATACTATGTTCTTCCTTAGTGAGGTATATTTCAGAATCCAATTTGCCAAAAAGGTGAATATAATCTTCAATAGATTCATCCTCTTCTTCATATGCAACATAATTCTCAGGGAAAGGTGGCCTTATTTCCTGATCATCTGGATTTATAGGATTCCTCATATCTCTCTGTCTAATTTGTGGAGGTGGGGGAGGATTGGGACTTTTGAAGTTTGGGTTTTTGATTTTAGGTTCATTCTGCCCTCTGTTCAATGGTCTATTATCCATAGTCAACCTCTCCATCACTCTCTCCATTTTCTTCATCATCATTTCGAAATTAGCATCATTAGGAGAAGAGGCGGTAGAAGTAGAATGCACATTTTCTTCTCTACCTTTCCTTCTATCTGTTTCTACTTTGTTCTTTATCTTTCCACTTGGAATCATATTAGCTTCCACTTCTAAATAATCTTGAAAATAACATGAATACTTGCTGATTTTCTCTTTCTCAATAAAAATGCAAAGTCATCATCAAAGGCATCAGCATAATGGAGTTTTGTAGCGCCTATAAGGGGTTTAATATTAGCAGGAATAGAGTTATACACCCTCATAAATTGGCTAAAAAAATCATGGACAAATTCAAAACCTCCTTTCTTAAGATTATTATATTGAGAAAGCTCCTGCAAAGGAATTTTCTTATCATCCCATCTTTCTAAGAATGAAGTTTGGAAAGCTTCAAATGTGGCAATGGACCTAGTAGGTAAATCTCTAAACCATTTCTTTTCCACTACTGAAAAACTTAGTACAAACAATCTCATCTTAACATCATCATCATCAACTAGCTCCGACTCCACAAAATCATCAAATCTATCAACATGCTGTCTTGTTGTGAAATTTCCATCCCCATTGTTAGCACTCTGTTTGCAACAGTCGAGTTATGGGCTTGGAAGAATTCGAAAAGGGTCCTGCTCAATGAAGAATTATACAAACACCCTTCAGGTTATCCAATGGACAGTTTCAATCGGCTAGGACCATCAGATGAAGAAGAAACCTTGATCTACGGTGGTAGATCCTTCCAAAGGTCAAGACATGCAGCACCGAAAATGAGATAAAGGGGCATCGTAGATCAACGATCTAGAATCAAAATGGAGAAGATCGACGATATAGAGTGGCTCCACACGCTGATAGATGCGAGGAAATATTTAATTTTTGTATTCATGAATCCTGTTAAAGGGAACAAACAATGAAAGGTCGTGATTAAGGAGAAGCCCGATCAATGGCCTGAGACAGTTTCGCTGGGCAAACATGCACGATAGAAGGAGCTTTCCCAAATTGCGAAGCGGGTTTAAAGGTGGAAATATCTGACGGTGGAGATGAGAGCATGAGTAGATCCACAGGCCTAGCTGATTTCATGATCCAAACTTGTGCAGATAAAGTCACGATTCCAAATCGCGAAAAGTGGTACTGGCTGCAGAGATCAATGGTCACGCCAAAGGCAGGGATAGATCTACAGTCATGGTTCATTTCGCGATCTGAACTAGCACGGACAAGGTGAAGATCTCAATGCATGAAAAGTGGTAGGGTCTGCTCTGATCAACGGTTGCATGGAGAGGTCGATCTCGATCGACAGATAAGAAACACACTGTGATCTAAAGCTGCTCGCTGGATTAAGGAAGGAGGAATTGGCAGCAGAAGTTAAAGAAACGTGGACGACAGATGTGAAATACCCCCAAATCAGAGGGTTGAGAGAGTCTTAAGGCTATAGGTATCATATCCATAGTAGATCTGACAATATGAGACACGTTCCCATGCATGATCTGCCTCCCGACAAATTAATTGATTCCCTCGATGCCATTTGCAATAGGCCTAAGGTGAAGATTGTGTCCAATGTCACCAGCTTTCCTGGCTCAACAGGTCTGGCACGTGGTTCACGTAGAAAAAACAGTAGGGAAGCAGGAAGTTCAGGTTTTTGAAGTGATGAATTTGACCTCTACACGAAGCAAAGAGTCACCGCAAACTGAATCCGCTCAAGCGCCACCATCACTGTAAGCGAAAGGGCAAGAAAGGTCTGATCCAAATGCTTTAAACCAGCTGGGCAGCCACGCGGGAAAGTGCTTAAAGTATTATCCATGTCAAATAAGATAACTAAACATCAAAGGAGAATATCCTCGCCTCGATGTCACAAATGTTATTGTCACGATGACCAGTATTCAAGTGTATAGCCATCTCCAGGTCGATTCGGCTTGCCCTATATAGTTCCACCTTCCGAAGCTATTGAAGTATGTAAATGGGTAGACGGTGAGAGATAGACCAAAAAGGTTGAATTACGAGAAGTGTTGAGTTCTTTCACAGAAACCATGGCTGTGTGGTTTGAGAAGCTAGTTCATTAGGGGGTACTGATGGTTGGCGAACATAAAATTACGTTTCTTCATCGTCCTAGTTATCTACACCAGGAAATCACCAACCACCGGGGCACATTTGTTAAGCTCTTAGGGATATTCACCTATTTCCACACAACACTACCTTTAGATGCGTTATGCATGGGTTTTTACATCCCAGGGACGTCCCTCTGACACCTCCAATTGTAGTCATAACCTCCAAAGTCCCAACACACAATGGTGGCTGATCTGTTGGAGAAAATGCTCGGTTTGGGACAGTAGAGGTTCGAAGCCTTCATCACCGCCCCTATAATCTCCGCTTAACAACTTTACCGAGGGCGAGGAGGAGGTCAAACCCACACCCAGCTGTGTGGCCAGTGAGAGAACCTTCTTCATCGAAGGTAGAGAGATGTACAAGAATGATAAGCCACTCCAAAGGTTTATCATCGTCAAATGCATGGCCACCCTTTTTCCAGTGCCCTCCTATAACTGTGTTACCAGACGAGAGAGGGGCTGGAAAATGGCTGAGCATTCGAGCGTGGGGTTTCTTATCAACCTTTGACCACCACGGTTTGAAGAAGGTAGGACAATCAAAGGAAGCAAAAAGGCACATCTGGAGTGGTCCGAGTCAACAACAGACCACCAACAAGCAATATAAAGATCGTTTTCATACCAAATTACCTGAACAAAGAAAAATCTGCGTTGTCATTCCGAATTACCATGTGCGGTAGCTCCATAATGTTGGTTAATATTTGTAAACCGTGGCAATAGTACCACATTCTAAAACTATTAGTGTTTGATTGTGACTGGAAACAATATTTAGGTTTTGTTTCGGAGAATAGTCTCAGTGCTAAGATAGTATAAATATACTCCCGGTAGAGGGAGATAGGGGTTGGTTGGGAGATTTTCAAGGGCTGAAGCTCTCCATTGTAATTAGTCTCTAGTTTTCATGTTATGAATAAATTTGTAGGGGAAGGATTGGATTTCATGGTAGAGATTCCTATGTCGTCTTTTGTTTCAATATGTAATTTTCTTACATCAAATGTTCATCCCGTTTTCATTCTAGTTTGTTAGTTTCTTTCATGTCTGAAATAAGTGTATAATAGTTTGGAATTCATACATGCTATGCTCCATCTATTGTTTCATATATTCATTAAATATTTCTTCTAAAGTCATGCAGAATTCATCCTGTAGATGCTCTATGTGATGGGCTGTTTCCTCTCATCTACTAATTACCTGCTAAATATCTCCTGATTGCAAGATGGATGGCTATCTTGCCTCTGTTTGTAAATTTACGCCATTCTTTACCTCTTGCAATATGTTCCCTGCCCAGACCCTCGAATCCATTTCCCAATGGTTTCCTTCTTTGATAGTCCCACCTACATCTTACATCAACGCACCTGCTCTATTCAGGAGTCTGGCCTCCTGACCATTCTCGATTGAATATCTTACGTGAGTAAATCTGGTGAGTAAGCGAGAGATCCCTATCTAACTGTGCCAGGTCAGAGGCACAGTCTAAAGTGGTTCTACTATTTTCTGAGAGAGAACCCTTTCATCCAACCTCTGGGTTTAATCCCGGCGCTAACAAACTGGCGCCATTGCCGGGGACAAGATTGAAGATCATCCCTAGGAAGAATGACATAGTTCTAGATTTGGTTGTTGATGGTGAACAACAATCATACATCAAGAAGGTTGTGTACTTTTCACCTAGCGAATCCACTCTTAAAGGATTTAGATTTCAGCGACTCTGCTGGTGGTATTACCTAGAAATCAAATTGGCAGAAAGAACTGGGAGACTCTGCTGGGAAAAAGAGCTCGTTGTAAGGCCTGAAAATGCATGGTGAAAGGGTAAGATACTCGAGTTTCCATTTCTTCCAAGATGCCTTGTCTTGCCTTGTAAGTTTGTTCTTATCCTTTCCTAAATTTATTAAAACAATCTTCCATGGTTCCTTTCGCTCGGAACAGAGCTATGCATATATTCCTGTATATCGTTCTTTATGAACCGAAAGAATTGCATCATCTTGTACATTTGATTTTTACCAAGACCTTTCGCCTGAAGCTCTTGAAATCAAAGGTCACCCCTGTGAACCTCATGAAACCACAGTTGGCAACATATCTATTTCACCTAACCTGGTCTCTCCTAGTGTTCCAAGCTGATACAAGCCACTATGATTGCCTCCTATCCTACATGATTTTCCTACGAAGAATTACAAGTACCTCCCCAAATTCGATGGAGAATTCATGCTGAGAAGCATTTACAAGCCTTTGAACATTTCTTTGACCTTTTTGAGATAGAACATGATAATGTTTGCATTAGGGATTTTTCCCAGTCCTTGCAGGGAGATTCTAAAGAATGGTTCAAAAACTTGCTACCTAAGCCCATCAATACCTGGGAAGAGTTTTCTTGCACCTTTTTGAAATTTTGGGGTATGAGGAGGCCACTGGATCAAATACTTTCAGAATTTTATTCCCTGAAGAGGCTTGAGGGTGAGGCCATCTCTAGTTTTAACAGAATATTTGCAAGCTTTTATTATAACATTCCCAAGGATCTCCAACCTCTTGAAAACACAACCAAAATCTATTCTGCAGCTACCTTTCCTCCTGAACTGTCATTACTTCTTTTGGAGAGAAAATCAACCACTTTGCAACACATGGTTACTGATTGTTTGGAGGTTGAAGAAAACCTTAAGATGTCTCAAAAGGTGTCAGGTCAAGACAATGGTGGTGAAGTAAAAGATACATTAAAATTGGTTGGGCCACATAAATGAAAGGGGGTAGTCCCTGTTCGACTAATGCTTTCCCTTACTGGATAGGAAAATGACCGACCTGAGATAGGAGTAGATGGTTCTGCCATCTTATTTTCTGAAGGTTGCAATCTGCTTAACACCAAAGTGATTAATGATGATTTTAAAAGGGATTTCAGTATACATGTGTATGATAAGTATGAGGAGGAGTACCTGGAGGTTATACCCTAAGAGCCAGCCATAGAACCAAGGTCTGCTAATGGAGAAAATCAAGATGCAATCCAAAATCAGAAGGCTGAGAAAGGAAGGGATGATAAGTGTGTTGAAGGTGATAGTCTACCCTTATGTTATTCCTCATTTGAATTAATAAGGCGCAGACTTAAATCCTCTAAGTGGAAACAAAAGTTAGAGGATATAGTGCATTCCATAGACTTATTTAGAACAGAAGTTGATAAAGAGGAACAGTCATGCAATCCCTCTCCGCTTATTGATACATCCGAAATTTGTGATGAGGCATTGGGTCATGAAGAAGGAGGTAACAGTTCTCAAATAAATGCCTTCTTTGAATTTTTACCTTCAGGAATATCACTCCATAGAGAAGGGTTGTGCTTACTCGACTCTATTGAAGAAAAAGATGATCCCCATGTTGAGGTGTATGAGGAAGCTGAAGTTCTAGCTCCAGAGGTTCTAAATGAAAGAGTGGATGTTTCATTTGAAAGCAGTCATGGGAATCCCCTTCGAATATCTTTCGAACATCGTCTTGACAGCTCACCAGAGGAAGGGCATTTTGGACAGCTTTCCCATGATGAATAGAGGACCGAATATGCTGTAGGTTGCCGTGCTTTCTATGACCCCATAGCAGAGTACATGGAGAGGCTGGGTAATGGTAATAACAGGTTATATCTCTGCTATAAACATCGGTTTATTTTTTATAGCCTGCTTCCATTATGCATTTCATATATGTTCTTAATCAAGCATGAAAAGGAAGCCAAATTATTGGATAAGTTGCTTGATTGCCTTCATTGGAAGTCAGAATTCACTTAATTGGGCATGTATGCTCAATTAGGTAGAGTAGGTAGATACCAATAATCTTGAGGTCTATGAAGCATTTCCTTCAGTACTGTTTAGTTTGTTTCCATTTTCAGTTGTAAGTACAGGTTTGCAGTCACAAATGTTCTCAGTTTCAGAGTATGATTAAGAACATAGTTTGCAGATTGGCATAAATTTGCTACAACAGTAGCTCCGAGTAGGTTGAAGGTTTCAAAGGAAATATTGGGGGCAGCCCAATGGATTTGGAACTTGGTCTATGGGGGTTCTTTGCTACCTCATTGGGAGGATAGAATCCCTCGTGGAGCTAGCTGTTAGCACTCCATTTTCAATAGTCGAGTTATGGGCTTTGAAGAATTCGAAAAGGGTCCTGTTCAAAGAAGAATTATACAAAAACCATTCATCTTATCCAATGGACAGTTTTCGTCAGCTAGGACCATCAGATAAAGAAGAAACCTCGATCTACGGTGGTAGATACTTCCAAAGGTAAAGACATGCAACATTGAAAATGAGATAAAGGGGCGTCATAGATCAACGATCCAGAATCACAACGGAGAAGATTGATGATATAGCGTGGTTCCACAGGCCAAAAGATGTGAGGAAATATTTAAGTTTGGTATTCGAGAAGCCTGTTAAAGGGAACAAACAATGAAAGGTCGAGATCAAGGTGAATCTCGATCAACGGCCTGAGACGGTTTCACTGGGAAGACATGCTCGGTAGAAGGAGCTTTCCCAAATCGTGAAGCAGGTTAAAAGGAGGAAATATCTGATGACAGAGATGAGAGCATGAACAGATCCACGACCCTAGCTGATTTCACGATAGAAACTTGTGCAGATAAAGTCACGATTCTAAATCACGAAAAATGGTACCAGCTGCAGAGATCAACGATCACGACAAAGGTGGGGATATATCTATGGTCATGGTTCATTTCACGATATGAACTAGTGCGGACAAGGTCAAGATCTCAATTCATGAAAAGTGGTAGGGTTCGCTCCGATCAACAGTTACATGGAGAGGTCGATCTCGATCGATGGATAAGAAGCACACCGCGATCTAAAGTTGCTTGCTGGATCAAGGAAGGACGAATTGGCAACAGAAGTTAAAGAAACGTGGACAACAGATGTGAAAGACCCCCAAATCAGAGGGTTGAGAGAGTCTCAAGGCTGTAGATATCACATCCATGGCAGATCTGACAATATGAGAGACATTCCCATGCATGATCCTCCCAGCATATTAATTGATTCCCTCGATGCCATTTGCGATAGGCCTAAGGCGAAGATCATGTCCAATGTCACCAGCTTTCCCGGCTCCATAGGTCTGGCACGTGGCTCATGTATAAAAAAAAGTAGGGAAGCAGAAAGTTTAGATTTTTGAAGTGACGAATCTGACCTCTACACGAAGCAAAGAGACGCCACGAACTGAATCCGCTCAAGCGCGACCATCACTGTAAGTGAAAGGGAAAGAAAGGTCAGATCCAAATTCTTTAAATCAGCTAGGAAGCCATGTGAGAAAGTGCTTAAAGTATTATCCATGTCAAATAAGATAACTGAACATCAAAGGAGAATATCCTCGCCCTAGCGTCACACATGCTATTGTCACGATGACCAGTATTCAAGTGTATAGCCATCTCCAGGTCGATTCGGCTTTCCCTATATAGTGCCACCTTCCGAAGCTGTTGAAGTATGGAAAATGGCAGATGGTGAGAGATAGACCAGAAAGGTTGAATTACGAGAAGTGTTGAGTTCTTTCGCAGACAACCATGGCTGTGTGGTTTGAGAAGCTAGTTCGACAGGGGGTACTGATCGTTGGCAAACATAAAATTACGTTTCTTCATCGTCCTGGTTATCTAAACCAGGAAATCTCCAACCACTGAGGCACAAATGTTAAGCACTTAGGGAGATTCAGCTTTTTCCACATAACCCTACCTTCATATGCACTATGCATGGGTTTTTACATCACAGGGACGTCCCTCTAACACCTCCAGTTGCAGTCACGACCTCCAAAGTCCCAACACACAATGATGGCTGATCTGTTGGAGCAAATGCTCGCTCTGGGATAGTAGAGATCCAAATCCTTCATCATCGCCCCTATAATCTCCACTTAACAACTTTACCGGGGGCGAGGAGGAGGTCAAACCCACACCCAGCTGCATGGCCTATGAGAGAACCTTCCACATCGAAGGTAGAGAGCTGTATAAGAATGATAAGCCACTCCAAAGGCTTATCATTGTTAAATGCATGTCCACCCCTTTTCCAGTCCCTTCCTATAACCATGTTACCAGACGAGAGAGGGTTTGGAAAATGGCTGAGCACTGGAGTGTGGGGTTTCTTGTCAGCCTTTAAGCACCATGGTTTGAAGAAGGTAGGCCAGTCAAAGGAAGTGGAAAGGCATGTCTGGAGTGGTCCGAGTCAGCAACAGACCGCCAGCAAGCGATATAAAGATCGTTTTCATACCAAATTACCTGAATGAAGAAAACTCTGCGCTGTCAGTCTGAATTACGATGTGGGACAACTCCATAATGTTGGTTGATATTTGTAAACCGTGGAAATAGTACCACATTCTAAAACTGTTAGTGTCTGATTGTGACTGGAAACAGTATTTAGGTTTTGTTTCAGAGAATAGTCTCAGTGCTAAGATAGTATAAATAGACTCCCGGTAGAGGGTGATAGGGGTTGGTTGGGAAACTTTCAAGAGTTGAGGCTCTCCATTGTAATTAGTCTCTGGTTTTCATGTTATGAATAAATTTGCAGGGGAAGGATTGTCTTTCATGGCAGATATTCCTGTGTCGTCTTTTCTTTCAATATGTAATTTTCTTACGTGAAATGTTCATCCTGTTTTCATTCTAGTTTGTTAGTTTCTTTCATGTGTGAAATAAGTGTATAATAGTTTGGAATTCATACATGCTATGCTCCATTTGTTGTTTCAGATATTCATTAAATCTTTCTTCTAAAGTCATGTAGAATTCATCCTATAGATGCTCTATGTGATGGGATGTTTCCTCTCATCTACTAATCACCTGCTAAATATCTCCTAATTGCAAGATGGACGGCTATCTTGCCTCTGTTTGTAAATTTATGCCATTATTTACCTCCTTCAATATGTTCCCTGCTTGGGCCGTCAACTCCATTTCCCAATGGTTCCCTTCTCTGATAGTCCCACCTACATCTTACATCAACGCACCTGCCCTATTCAAGAGTCTGGCCTCCTGACCGTTCTCGATTGAATATCTTACATGAGTAAATCTGGTGAGTAAGCGAGAGATCCCTCTCTGATTTTGCCGATCTAGAGGCGCAGTCTAAAGTGGTTCTGCTGTTGCTCGAGAGAGAAACCTTTCCGCCAAACTATGGGTTTAATCGCGACGCTAACACCCATCATACAAGGGAATTTTTTGGGAAATTTTTTGAGGAAGGTCATGCAATACAACATGTAAGGCCAATGGAGCAACCCTAGCAGCCATTCATCTATGTGGATTTGGAACACAAGGAGGAGCTTGAAATGGTTGAGGGGTTTGAATAGTTGGTGGGATATAAGGTTGCAAGTTTTGGACAACATGGTTTCTTTCTTCAGTTTTCAAAGAGTTTCAAAGGTTTTTCCAAAGATAATCAAACACATATGATTATAACCTACTGGGATTAATTTCAATTTTCTTCAAATCAGATTCAGATTTTTATTTCAACAAGGACCTTTCAAAAATTGTTTCCCACCCAAAATCCTATATGCTATGAAATTATTAAGAAGATGATGCACGAAATTGAGAAATATTTATTTGTTGTTTTCCCCTACTTCTAAGAAATCTTTCTAGATTTTCCACACCTTGTAAGATATCAGTGTCAGGATTACCTCACGTATGTGACCTCCTGGAAGCCAAGATTCCTTATGAAATATTTCTCAAATTCAATGTGGAGTCACCGGGTGAAAGAGGTATGAAATTCTTGATATTTGACCATTGTTCACCATCAACAACTAGATCTAAGACTCTGTCATTCATACCTAGGGAATATTTGAACCCTCCTCCCAGTATCGATCCTTCTGGTCGCTAGTCTCCCTAGTGGAGTCATCTTGCAGAAGCTTTGAGTGGAGTTTCTAGAGAATATACAACCTATATGTTTCTATAACTGACTTCTCAACCAGGTCATAGAACTAAGACAATGTCGTTTTCCTAGGAATGATTTGCACTTTCATCCCCAACAACATCGCCAATTTGATAGCACTCAGAATGTACCCAAGGTTGTAGAAGGTGAATCCCAGGGTAATGGTAGAACCAATTTAAGAAAGGACGCTGGCTTCCTCCTTTCTAGAGAGGGATCTCTCACCGATTTTTAACAGGGTCAAATATAAAATGAAATAAAGTTTCAGATTAAATTGGTGGTTGAAACAAGGCAAGCATACATTGGGCTATGGAGTCACAAATCTCCTTATGAAACCAATAACTATTTGCAAGTGGAATCTACAAAGGAAAGGTAGCACTCGACTATAGAAAAAAAAAGTTTGTCTGGTGATAAAGAAGAAACAAGAACAGTCCATTCACACAGAGCAACTAAAAGATGAATTCTGCATCAACTTTGGGAAGAAAAATTGGTGAATACTTGGAAGAATAACCAGAGCATAACAATATGAATTCTGAACTATTACACACTTATTCCAAATATGAAGAACACATGATGACAAGTTTAATAGGAAATACATGCACATAGGAAAGGAAATAACATACTGTAACTACGAAATACATAAGAATATTTGTAGCAACAGACCAACATTCGACTCCGCAATTTTATTAACGATAGATCCCAAAATGCATAACACAAAATATCATGAGTTCCAACCCCGTATTCCTCTATTGAGGGTATATTTATAGCATCATAGGCTCCCGATACCAACCTTGAAACATAGCCAAATTTAGTTACAGCATGGGAATCAAAATCCTAAGAAATGTTGATATGGCGGATTCGCCATGATCATAAACAAAACATGAAATCATGCTAGGATGGGCGTGGTGGATCAAACAGGAAAATTTGACACCTGGAAACCATCCCTGCTGGATGAAAATAATGGTTCAAAGCACCTTTGATGTTCTGAAACAGTTTCATTCTATGCGTGCATCTTCACCCGTGAAATTGCTTCTGGACTGTTGATCTTCGCGAGATTCATCCTGCACCGTCGATCTAGGATCAGGGATGGCGAATGATTTCTGGACCATCGATACTGCAAATCACAGAAAATGGACATGCACCTATCGATGACCACATTTTTGTATTTGTTTTCTTCCTCCTTTCCACTTCTGCCTTTCCTCTTTTGCCCTTATATTTCCTCCTTTAGTGGAAAATAGAACGCAGATCCTCCGAATTTCTTAACTGAAACTTCTCCTCTTCCACTTCAACCTTTTTGCTTCCATTTTTAGTGTAAAGAGGAATGAAAATCCTCCAACTTTCTTCATCGAAACTTCTCCTCTTCCACTTTCACCTTTCTTCTTTTTCCCTTCTGCTTTCGCCCTTCCGCTTCCACCTTTAGCAGAAACTGGAACGTGGATCCTCCAACTTTCTTCATCGAAACTTCTCATCTTCTGGTTTCACATTTCCTCTTCTACCCTTCGGCTTCTGCCTTTAGTAGAAAATAGAACGTGGATCCTCCAACTTTCTTCATCGAAACTTCTCCTCTTTTTCTTCCGCATTTCTGCTTCTGCCCTTCCACTTCCACCTTTAGCAGAAAGAGGAACGCGGATGCTCCAACTTTCTTCATCGAAACATCTTCTCTTCTGCTTCCACCTTTTCGCTTTCTCCTTTCGTGGAAAGTGGAATACGAAAAGTGGATTTTCAATTTTCTTGAAGTTTGAGTTGGATCTTTTTGCTCCCAATTTTTCCTTGGCGGAATTTTTTTATGTCCTTTGATCGTCTCTGCTCTGTATCCAAATCCATTCATTTGCTGTCACCATTTAACCCAGAGTAGATTTCTTCATTCTTATATTTCTCTGGAATTTTTCAATTATTTTATATTTTCGACTTAGAAATGATCTTTTGAAATACCTGTAGAATCTCATTAACATTCATCAAGGTCATATGATAAGAAAATATTCAAACCTTATTCCTCCATTTACTGGCAAAATCCCTTACCAATTATTTATCCCAAAAAGGGTTCTATCACCCCCCCTTCTAAGTTATTCGAATAATCTCAACAATTGGTATCAGAGCAGGTTCCTTTTATTTAAAGGTATATCTGTAAGATTAAACATGGAAAGTCATGAAGGGACCTTAACCAATAAGGTTCCTTTGTTTGATGGAACAAATTTTTCCTTTTGGAAGGTTAGAATGAGAACATATCTAATGTCCTTAGGTGCTGACATTTGGGATGTAGTAGACATTGGCTATGTAAATCCAGTTTTCTAGCCTCCAAAGATGATAAGTTGGAATTTAGTTTTAACACAAAGGAAATGAATGCTATCCTGAGTGGTCTTGTAGAAGATGAGTTTGTTAAGGTGATGCATCTTGAATTTGCAAAAGAGATGTGGGACAAACTTATAAGCAATATGAAGGAAATGAGAAAGTAAAAGATGCCAAATTGCAGACATATAGACTGAAATTTGAACAGTTAAAGATGAATGAGGATGAGACTGCTAGTAAATATTTGTTAAGAGTAGAAGAGGCCGCGAATTCTATGAAAGGTCTTGGTGAACATATTGAGGAAGCACCCTTAGTTCAGAAAATTTTGAGATCTTTGCCTGATAGATTTGATTCCAAAGTTTTTTCAATAGAAGAATTAAATGATCTTAAAACTATTCCTATTGACCAACTCCTAGGATTAGTAAAGATAAATCCATCACTATAGAAGAATCCTTTAAAGAAGATAAGAACACTGATAGGAGACTCAGACACCTAAACTTTGATCACATAATCAAGCTTAGAAACAATGAACTAGTAAAAGATCTTCCAAAAATATCAAAGCATATGATTCTGTATGTAAATCTTGTCAAATGGGAAAGCTAACTCACACATAGCTTAAATCTAAGAATTTCACATCAACATACAAGACTCTTCAGTTAGTGCATATGTATTTGTGTGGAGCATCAAGTAAGGAAGGCACAGGAAGATAAAGATATTTTATGTTGGCCATTGACGATTACTCTAGACTCACATGGGTTTCCTTTTTGAAGGAAGAATATGAAGCATTTGAAAATCCAAAGTATTTAAGGCTCTAACTGAGAATCAGACAGGTAAAATACTGAAGGCAGTAAGGTCTGATAGTGGAGGATAATTTAGTTCAGAATACTTCAAAGAGTTTTGTAATAAACATGGAATAAAAAGAGAGTATACCATCCCAGGGACTCCACAACAGAATGGAGTAGCTGAGAGACATACCAGATCAGTTCAGCAGATGGATATATCAATGATGAATGAAAAAGATATTGCTCAGAAATATTGGGTAGAAGAAATTCACACAGCTATCTATTATCTTAACAAAGCTCATCTAAGTCCAAACAACGATAAGACTCTTTATGAACTGTGGTTTGGAAGAAATGCTTCTATTAAACATTTTAAAGTCTTTGGAAGTAAATTCTATATTAAAAATAATGATGAACATCTTGGCAAATATGATGACAGGGCTATTAATTTGTCACAGTGGTCTAGGGATTGAAAACATAGTCTCACAAAGAATTCAGACAATTAAGCATAAAATTGGCAAAATGGTGCTGCAATGGAAGGAGCAGCTCTTTATAATCAATGAATAATGGTAATACAATACAATGATCATGTAATATGCATGAATTCCAAGACAATTTGAATTCCCAAGAAGGTCATTCGAATTGAATGAATGGGTGTATCTTAAGTGACTGTAAGCCATAGTAAACACACTAGTTAACCAACTCATCAAGTGCCGATTGACTCAACTGAGTCCTAACTGAAGTCGGAGTGCAATGGATGACTGAGTCTAACTGAAAGTAGCTCAAAAACATGTCACTGCATTCCAAACAACAAGTGGCAGTGCATAATTGACTCCAATGAACCCCAATGAGGTTAACTGAAGTCGAATTGGCCATCGAAGGTGGTTGGAGGCGCCCCTGTTGACTCCAGTTCATTAAATATTAATAAAATAATCAATATAATGAATGTAGGTTCCTTCACCACTCAGCTTAACTGATTTTAACCATCAGTTAGCAATTATGTGCATTTATGACACTCATATCACCCCCGAAGTGCTCCAGTTAGCCTCCTCGAATGAAGGAGAAGGCTTAGTTGGCCTCCTGGACTAAAGGTAGGCGTGGGTGTGCTCATGCTGATGTCATAGTGTGCTGATTTGATTCCGATTAAGTCAATAAAACTTAGGATAGTGGTTTAAAAAGGTCAAATTGACCAAATTAAGTGTGCATGGTGGGTAAATGTCTTCATATGTCTCCAACACCCCCCCTTAAGATATACTTAGAGGAGTATAAACATAAAGTGCATGAAATGCTAGGGCCCCGACAATAAAGACCATAGGTCACCCTGTACAATACCGAAACTCAAACAATGCCAAAAAATAAATCTAAGTGAGGAAAAGAGGGAAAACCCAGTGGGAAAAACCCCCCCTCAAGCTGAACATCGAAAGTAGTCTAATCACCCTGATGAACTCACCCCCAATAATGAATAGAGGTAAGTGAACTTCTTTTCTAAAGAGCTCTTGGTGAAGATGTCTGCAATTTGCTCATCGGTCAGGAAGTATTGTAGAATGATGGTCCTGTCATGCACTAATTCCCTGATATAGTGCATGTGTATCTCTACATGCTTGGTCCTCTTCCTAGTAAATGGATCTATGGATATATTAATAGCAGTTTTATTGTCACAAAAGATGACAGTGGACAAAGTACTACCGAGACTAAACTCTGAAAGAATGCCTTGCAACCAAACAGCTTGGATGCAAGCATTCACCGCTCCTCAGTACTCAGCCTCTGCCGAAGACAATGCTATGGCGGCCTGCTTTTTGCTAGACCAGAAAATGGGGACACTACCAAACATGAATATGTATCTAGAATTAGACTTTCGATCAATAGAATCACCCGCCCAATCGAAATCTCTATAACCAACCAGCTCTAGCTCGGAGTCTGCAACATAGTGAATGTCGTAGGTCCTGGTTCTCTGAATATACTGGAGGATCCTCTTAGCTGCCTTCAAATGAATATCATGAGGCTGCTGCATGTATATTGACATAGCATTCATAGCATAACATATATCAGGCTGAGAATGATTCAAGTAGAGCAAGCTACCTATCAGCTGTCGATAAATAGTGCAGTCCATGGGAGGTGTGCTTTTTCTTTCTTCAAGGCTGATCCCTAAAAGGAAAGGGAATGGAGCAGCCTTACATTTAGCCATGTTAAACTTTAATAATAGGTCTGATATGTATTTGGACTGAGTGACCATTATCGCATCAAAATTTTGCTCAATTTTGAGCCCCAGAAATTGCTTCAAGGGCCCCAAATCGCTCATTTCAAATGCATTGTGGAGAGCAGTTTTGATGACTGAAATAGAAGTAACTGTGATACCTGTAATCAGTAAGCCATCAACATATAAAACAATAATAATAAAATGACCATCATACTTCTGTATATACACATTTGGATCTGATTTACACCTTTGGAAGTTTTGCGAGAGAAGGAAGGCATCCATCTTGGAATACCACTCTCTTGGGGCCTGTTTTAACCCGTATAGTGACTTATTTAGCTTGAAAACCAAAGATGGATCATAAATGTAGCCCTCAGGATACTTCATGTATATCTCCTCATGAATATCTCCATGCAGAAAGGCATACTTAACATCCATATGATGCACTTCCCAGTGCTTAGATGCAGAAATTGCCAAAACTAGGCAGATGGAGTCCATTTTTGCAACTGGTGCAAAAGTCTCATGGTAGTCCACACCTTGGACCTGGGAGAAAAATTTTTCCACCACAATTTCCTTGTATTTGAAGGTTCTTCCATCAGCAGCAACCTTATTTTGAAACACCCACTTGCATTGAACCAATTTTCTCCTCGGAGGAAGAGAAACTAGCTCCCAAGTAGTGTTTTTCTGAAGAGAATTCATTTCTTCATCCATGGAAACTTGCCATCTCGGATCCTTCTGAGCATGGTAGCAAGACTTAGGGTCTGAAATTATCATCAAATAAAAATATTTGGACAACAAATAATCAGGAGAAGAGAGCGCAATACCTGCTCTTTGGAAATCGGATCGGGTTCTCCTTGGATCATCTGGATTTCCAATGTTATCTCCTACGGAGGAGAGTATCTGTCGGGCCCAAGTTGGGAGATGATTTTGTACTTCAGGTTTTGATTCAGCATCTGATTTTTGCTGTACACTAATATCAAAAATCATAGGATCCAAATCAGGGTCATCACCCCCAATTACATCATCCAAATATTCAGTAGAATAGGAAGGAAATTCAACAGTTTTCTCCTTCACTAGTTCCACCTCTTGAAGAGGCTCATCGAACATGACACTCCTTTCAATGATGATCTATTTTTTATTATTATATATAGCAGCTTGAAACCTTTAGATTCATCAGGATATCTAATAAATAGACATTCTATGCTTTTCGGTTGCAAATTCCTCCTTTTATCAAGCGAAATTCGGGCTCATGTAGTGGAACCAAACACCCTCAGATTCGACACATCCGGCTTGTGTCCGAAATATTATTTGGAAGGGATCTTCCCTTTCATGGATGAGTGTGGAACTATATTCTGAATATATGATTCAGCATGCATGGCTTCTGCCTACAAATTTGCAGCCAATTTCTTTGATTCCAACATACAGGTGGTCATCTCCTTGAGAGACTGATTCTTCCTCTTTGCTACAACGTTCTGCTGGGGAGTGTAGGGGATTGAATGCTGGATATGAATACCAGTTTGGGAACATATATGTAGTAACTCATTACTTACATACTCCCTTCCATTATCAGATCTCAAAATCTTGATCTTTTTTTCAGATGCATTCTCAATCAAGGCCTTCAATTCAGTGAATTTTTCCAAGACTTCCGACTTATTTTTGATAAAAAAGACCCATGTGTATCTAGAAAAGTCATCAATGAAAGTCAGAACGTACCTTGATCCACTCATGGATGTGATAGGAATGGGACTACTGATATCAGAATGTATCAATCCCAAGATGCATGATGCTCGGCTTTCTTTCCCCCCATCGAACTTATGCTCAGGGTGCTTTCCAACAACACAGCCCTTGCAAATTCTAGTGGTCGCTTTGATGACCGGGAGGACTTAAACCATAGCATTATTCTGTAATTGCTGCAAGTATTTGAAGTTCATGTGGCTGAACCTCTCATGCCACAGTCTACTAACTTCATTTCCAGGAGTCAGCAATGCAGTGGGCTTTGCATCTGCCACAAAATGGGAGAACTCGTAGGATTTTGCAAGATGGTTTGCGAGGCCTTTTTCTACAAGTTTTCTAGATGCAATTTCTATGATATATACATCATTCAGGATAAAGGAGAATCTCTTGGGCACTCCCGTATGTGTCATTTGATAAACACTTCGGAGGTTTGATGTAAGAGATGGTACATACAGAACATTGGAAAAATAACCATTCTCAAGATCTACAGTACCTTGTCCTTCAGATATGATTGTGGAGTCATCTCCCATGTCCCATGTGGATGGGGATGGATTTTCCAGTCTCCAAAGATGATAAAGAGTCTCTTTCAGCCATCATGTGATTCGAAGCTCCAGAAACTATCAAGAGTGCTTTGGACTTCGAAGTGCTTTCCATGAGAGCATGACCTCTTTCATGCTGTGGTTCCCGATCTTGCTGATCTCTCCTCCGAAAGGTTTCCAGAAGATTGATGTGATTTTTCTCAAGAAGAGAAGTAGCTTCATCAAGTTTCTTTTCCATGCAAACATGTTCAGGGTGGAAGACCTTCCTGCAGTATGAACACTTGACCTTTTCCTTTCCATGATGCCCTTTTCTTTTGTTCTTCTTCGAGCTGGAAGGATCTTCATGCTGCTGGTTTTCAACTTTAGGCTTAGGAGCTTTGAATTTGGTTTTTGGGTTCTTCTGCTGCTTTCCTTTACCCTTCAGATCCTTAGGCCCTGAGACATGGAGGGATTGATCACAGGAGGATCTGATGATCGCCATCTGGACAAGGTTATCATGTTCACTTATTAGGGACTCAATGAAGGCATTGAGTGAAGGCATTTTCCATCCAGGGGTTGTGAGCTTCCTCGCACAGAATGTAGAGACAAACACCAAATAATCAACTCCAATTTTGGAGAGTATGGCAAGGATGAGCTGATCATCCTCCTTCTCCACCTTACACTGCTGAGACAATGTGCTTGAACTTTGTGAAAAAATCATTTAAGGTCTCAAAATTGGAAGTTTGGAGAGACATCAACTCGTTTTCAAGCTGGTAAACTCTCAAATCATACTATTTTCCATACAGGGTGTCCGATTTGTCCCAAATTTCCTTTGGAGTCTTCAATCCCGAGAGATGGAAAAGAAGATCCCGAGAAATAGAGAGGCATAAGAATCTGAATGCTTCATCTTTCTTGTTCAAGAATATGGCTTTGTCTATCACATGAGTAGGCTCTTCTTTAGTTTCCATAGTGACCCAGTAGAGTCCTCTGGCATGTAGTTGGATCTCCATATCTCCTTTCCATGAGTGGAAATTGAATAGAGTCAAGAGTTCAACGGAAGAATCCATCTCAAACTGCTGGAGCGAATGCTTTCACCTATTAAAACCTGCAAATCACAACAAAAGGGGCACCATAAGGTCGGACAACCTGCACATTTTAGGATTTCATCACACCCAGCAAATTTTATCAAGCAAGCTTGATCAACAATTCCTTTACTTGGGGTATTAAGTGGTAAGCCTTGACTTCTGGTGCAGTGCTGGAATTTTGAGCTTTTGCTCAATTTTTCATGCAAGATCTGTCAAAAACCATGTTTTTGAGAGATCTGAGCTTCGTCCCTCTGTTAGCTCTGATACCAAATTAATTTGTCACAGTGGGCTAGGGACTGAAAACACAGTCTCACAAAGAATTTAGACAATTAAGCATAAAATTGGCAAAATGGTGCTGCAATGGAAGAATCAGCTCTGTATAATCAATGAATAATGAATAATACAATACAATGATCATGCAAGATGCATGAATTCCAAGACAATTCGAATTCCCAAGAAGGTCATTCGAATTGAATGAATGGGTGTATCTTAACTTACTGTAAGCCACAGTAAACACACTAGTTAACCAATTTGTCAAGTGCCGATTGACTCAACTGAGTCCTAACTAAAGTCAGAGTGCAATGGATGACTGAGTCTAACTAAAAGAAGCTTAGACACATGTCATTGCATGCTAAACAATAAGTGGTAGCACATCATTAACTCCAATGAACCATGATGAGGTTAACTGAAGTCAAACTGGCCATTAGAGGTGGTTGGAGGCGCCCCTGTTGACTCCAGTTCATTAAATATTAATAAAATAATCAATATAATGAATGGAGGTGCCTTCACCACTTAGCTGAACTGATTGTAACCACCAGTTAGCAATTAGGTGCATTTATGACACTCAGATCACCCCCAGAGTGCTCCAGTTAGCCTCCTAGAATGAAGGAGAAGGCTTAGTTTGCCTCCTTGACTGAAGGTAGGTGTGGGTGTGCTCATGCTGATGTCATAGTGTGCTCATCTGATGATGATTAAGTCAATAGAAATTAGGATAGTGGTTTAGCAAGGTCAAATTGACCAAATTACGTGTGCATGGTGGGTAAATGTCTCCATATGTCTCCAACAAGGGCCGATGAAGGTATTTTCTTAGGATATGCCACAAATAGTAAAGGATACAAATGCTATAGTAAAAGGTTGCATAAATTGGTTGACTGTATTGACATTAAAATAGATGAAGGAATTCCTGTGAATGATAGTTAGATAAGAAATATTGAATCAATTACATAGGATGTAATTTAAATTGAGGAAGAATAGGTCTAAGAATCGGAAAAGGAAGATTCATAGTCAGATGATGAAAGTACAAACATGTAGGCATAGTTAAAAAAAGACATAAACAAAAGAACCTTCCATAATTGTTAAAAAGAATCATCCTGAAAATCAGATAATTGGTGACAAGGATAAATGAAATTGATTAAGGCTCCAAAACAATCTCAGGTCGCTTTTCTATCTATGATTGAACCTAAGAATTTTAAAGAATTTAGTGAGAACGAAGACTGGATTAGAGTCATGAATGAAGAACTTGATCAGATTGAGAAGAATAATACTTGAGAATTTGTTCCTCGACCTACATATAAGAATGTAATAGGATCCAAATGGGTGTTTAAAAATAAGATGAATGAACAAAGGGAAAATTGTGAGGAATAAATCCCGATTGGTCTGTAAGGGGTATGCACAAGTTGAGGGACAAGATTTTGATGAAATATTTGCACTAGTGGCAATATTGGAAGCCATCATAATGTTTCTTTCCTATGCCAGTCATAAGAACTTAAAAAAGTATCAGATGGATGTTAAGTCAACATGTATCAATGGATATCTAGAAGAAGAAGTCTATCTGGAGCAACCTGAAGGACTCCAACTAACAAACAATCCTAACTATGCCTACAAACCGAAGAAGGAACTATATGGATTGAAACAAGCAACTAGACCCTGATATTATAGACTGGATAAGTATCTAAATGACAAAGGATTCAAGAAAGGCACCGTTGACAGTAATTTGTACATCAAATTTGAAGGTGATGACTTATTAGTTGTTTTGGTTTATGTGGATGACATTATTTTTGGATGTGCTAATGATTATTCTGTTTAGTGGTTTTCTAATTCCATGCACTCGAAGTTCGAGATGTCAATGATAAGAGACTTGTCATTCTTCCTTGGTCTCCACATTATTCATATTTCTGAAGGATTATTTCTCTCCCAAGAGAAGTATTTGAAGGAGATGTTGAAGAGATTTTAGATGGAATATTCTTCATTTGTTGGATGTAAGCTTAGAAGGGATGATCCCTAACCCGATGTTGATAAAAGAACATATTTATCAATGATAGGTAGTATTTTGTACATCATAACATCTCGTACAAATATAATGCAAGCTGTTGGAATGGTAGGTAGATTTAAGTCTTATCCTAAGCAAAGTCATTTGGTGGCCATTAAGAGGATATTCAAATATTTGAAGGGCATAATGACTTATGGTCTCTGGCATCCTAGAAATCAAAATCTTCAGTTAAACACATATTCAGATGCTGACTGGGAAAATTGTTTGGATCAAAGAAAGAGCACAATTGGAGGTGCATTCTTCTTGGGTGATTCTTTAGTTGCATGGACGAGTAAGAAGCAAGGCTTGATATCTATATATACTACAAAAGATGAATACATTGTTATTGCCACCTGCTGTACACAAGTAATCTGGATGATCCAAAAACTGGCAGATTTGGAGGTAAAATATGCTGATCCTATTCCTCTCCATTGTGATAATACTAGTGTCATTAGTGTTTCCAATAATCCATTCCTTCATTCCAAGGCTAAGAAAATACCAATTAAGTATCACTTACTAAGGGAGAATATCACAAACATAGTGGTTCAATTGAATTTCATTCATTCTTCAGAACAAATTGATGATATATTTACTAAACCTTTACCAAAGACACAGTTTGAGTACCTACGCCAAAAGTTGGGTATCATATCTTATTCCAAATAACTTGTTCACTTTGATAGGAGGAGATATGTTATAGATTCTTATTTGAATTTGATGTCAAAGGGGGAGAAGTTTTTGTTGCTACAGATGATAAGCAGTCATTGATTACAAGTGCAACATGCATCCATAATTTGAAGGTTGCCATCAATGCCAAAGGGGGATACTGTTGGCATTATGATAGGTATTGTGACAATATGGAAATAGATCTGATTGTGATGCAGTTTTCATTGATAGAAACACATAAGTTCCAAGCATATGATCCAACAACAAGGAGGAAAAATAAGCAGAGATCAAAGTGTAATCAAGCTCTCTGCTCATGTATGTAAGAAAACTAGTTCCCTTGAGGAAGCAAACTATGACTCAACCTAGATGAATACCTTCAATATCAAAATTCAAGAACATGAGACATGATGTCCATTCAATTCATCTGACAGATATTGGATGATCTAGAGACTACGTTCAATTCACTCGACAAAGATTGGATGGACCAGATTAAAGGAGGAAAGATGGATCGACGATGGGAAAGGATTCATGAAATGAACCTGTACAATAGATAAGTGATCCACAAAAGAAAAGTGAAGATCCAAAACATTAAGGTGAGATCTGCATTTGATCGTAGATCAAAGGTAAAAAAGGATCCCGCAAGAAAATCGACGCTCTCAGAAGTTGCGGAAATAGATTTGCGGAAGGAAATTACGGAAGCCCGTTTTCAGAAAATTTGAAGGCACATCCACAATTCGTGCCTCGACTGCGGAAAGAGACTTGCGGAAGAAAAATTGTGGAAGATCAAATTTGGGAAAAGTGGGAAGGTTGATCTGCAATCTACAATCCACAATCTGATTGTGGAAAGTACCATTGCGGCCGCATGATTGCGAAAGTCAGTTTTTAGGAAAACTAGGAATTGCATACCCGCAACACACAATCCGCAATTGCGAAAAGGAGCTTGTGGAAAGGTAGGTGCAGAAACTAAATTGTGAAAACTAAATTGCAGAAATTAAATTGTGGAAACTAAGTTGCGGAAACTAAAGTTCCAAAACTAAATTGTGGAAACTCAAGTTGCAAAAACTAAGTTGCAGAAACTAAATTAGAAAAACTAAGTTGCGGAAACTCAATTGCGGAAATATTGAGTTGCGAAAAGACTAAGGTTGCTGAAGCAAGCTTGCAGAAATTTGTATTGTGGAAAGATAACTCGCGGAATAAAAGTTGCAGAATCGAGATTACAAAAGTTACAGAAGATATATTTGGTCATGTTGCTAAATTTGGTTTGAGTGGTTATGAATTTAAGAACTTGGTGGAAGATGGTTAAAGAAGGATAGAATACTTATCTATTGGGGTTCCTTTCCTGCAATGAGTCATTGAATGATTTTTGATCAATTACGAAATTGAAGTTCAGGAATATGAATAGGTGAAGGGAATAAATATTGGCATGCATAAAACGATGGGTGAGAGAAATGTATGTGAAGTGCTGAAATGGGGAGAATATGTATAAGAGAGGTAGTGAAGGTAGCCAAGTTTGAATGAACAAAAGCATAAGTATATCAGAGAATGTAACAGAGTTGGTAAGCATAGATATATCTAGTTTTCAACATATTATACTAAACAAATTTTAAATCTAGGGAATAAGGGTGGTGCTAGGGAAGACTTTGTAGTCTTATGTGTGCAAGTTGGAGTTTGTACAAGTATAGTGGGTGATAGAAAACTAGGAGAGTTGGTGCTCTCCAAAAGTTGCTTCTTGGAAAACAAAGGTTGTAGCCTCACTTGAGTTGGTGCTCAAATAAAGTTAATTTATAATAAAATAATTTTCTCTTATGAGTTTCCTAATGAATATCTATCTCTGTCCCCATCATATGTGTGATTGTTAACAATTACTTCTGTTTTATATTTGTTGCATTATCATGGCTATAAATCTGTGAACAATAATAAAGTTTTAAAAGTTCAAAAATTGTTTAAGCTTAGGAATAAATGATTCAACCCCACCCCCCCCCCCTTTCTCAGTTATTCGAATAATATCAACAGTTTCTTGTCAATTTTCTCCTCCAAGGGACCTAATAGGTCATGCGTGATGCTATGACCATGGTGAAGGACTAATATTGACATCATACCATAAGGACTTAGACAACAATAAGAGGAACCTATGTTATAACACACTTTGGATTTGGAGGTATGAGTGAGGTAAAAAACACTTCAAAGGTGCCATAACATGAGTGAATAACAGATGTCAAAATTTTACAAACATATTCCTTTGACCATGACAGAGGAAGTGCAAAAAGGACATGCAACTAGGCAAAATATTGTTTGATCTTGATGGGGGATTGGAAATTATATGGATGGATGAAATCTTCTATCTAGTGAACACCCTATACATACTAGGTGGTAACACACCTCGCCCTAGATATGGGGTAAGAAAGACATCGTATCCTGTGTCCTATGTATTCAACATATTCCTCCACTACAAAGAAAACATATTTTTTCTCTCATGGCTTCAACTCTTTCCTTGAACCATTGTTTGAATTTATAGAAAACCCTATAACTTTGGCAATAACCTTACCTAAAATATCAATCTCTAGTCCATGCATTCTGGTAATCCAAATTATCCAAATTTAAGGTTAATTCTTCTACCATAGGCATATGGATATCCAAAATCTTCTTGAGAAATTGTAACCAACTAACTTTCCTGAATATATCTACAACATGAGAAATGTTAAGAATTATCTCCATGAAGGTAGGCTTGTGCTTGCTCAAATCAACCCCCATCTTTATTCATTCATAGGTCCTTTCTTAATAGCACAATGCTCAAAAAACTTGATTCTTAATGAAGAAAATGGGGATGGCACCTTACTTATTGACAATTCAAAATTGATCAATCTCATGCCCAACTATCTCCACAATTATGATGTTTTAGTTTTTATGATGGTTGGTTTGATCAATGAATCGAAACACGGGCCATCAAAAATACATGTCCTTTTCATCGTCTAGAATGGATTATTCAACTACAACATGCCAACACACAACAAACTTAATAGGGATAGGTATATTAGTTTAACTGACCAACATACATGGAGTTGCAACCTAATCATGAAATGATAAAAGCGGGATCATTAGGAATTAATGCAACACATTTAGTAAATGTGTGTTAAAAGTGAAAATGTAAATAATGAATGGAGTGGATTATGGAAACTTGACTCGTTGGATGGCAATGGTAAGGTAAACAACTCAAGAAAATGCAACAATGACAACTCATATAGATTAATTTAATCTATTGAATGCACCGCCTCCCCCATCTTACCGCCCCCCACAAACACAACGTGATGTTATATTAGTGGGAAAAATAAAGGGTAGAGAGAACAAGGAAACACTATTCACTTGTACAAAATGGGTAATTAGTTACTAAATAAATGATGAAAAATCAACTATAGAAGACTATTGACTAAAAATCGACTATAAAAGGCTATTTTTGGTCACATGACCGCTGGTGAGATATTACCATTCAGTTATCTCCCCACCAAATTAGTCATTTATCACTTGGTCATAAATTTCTTTAAATTGCTTAAGGCATTAGTCATATATTGATTCATTTACTTTGTCATTGATTGTTGCTATTTAGTCATTATTTGTTGTTTTTTAGTGATTGGTTGTGCTCATATAACTAGTCATTTATGTGGTCATTGATTGTTATTAAGTAGTCATTTATTTTGTGCTATTTGGTCTGTATTTGTTGTTATGTAGTCAATAATTGTTGTTGTGTTTTTTGTTTTTATGCGGTCATTAATTGTTTTTATGTGGTCAGTATTTGTTGTTAGCTGGTCAGTAATTATTGTTATGTGATCATTTATTTGGACATTTATTTGGTTATTAATTGTTGTTATTTAGTCATTTATTGGGTAATAAATTTAGTAATTTATTTGGTCATTATAAGCTGCCACTATATGGAAATACATTCAGTCATTATAAGCTGCCATAATTTTATAGTAGTACACTTGGTAGTTTAATATGTAACCAAATCAATTGTTGTTCTTTTGTAGTAGATTTAGTGTACAAATTTAACTTGAAACATTATTTCAAAATTTCAATATTATTTCAAAGAGTTACAAAACACTTAAAAAACAATTATCATTCAAAGAAACACATTACACGACAAAACACAATATAAAAAATGATGTTTTTATTACCATTATAACATCTTATTAAAATATTGATCTCTTCCTTTAGCCATTAACAACAATTCGGATGAAAAGAATGATGTTCATATTTTTGCACCCAAATATAGTTTTGAAGTTGTTCAAGGCCAACAGACATATGCAAGCAACTTATATAAACTTGGAAAATAACAATGGACATTAATTAAAATCATCAAATTCTATCTTCCAATATGCGAGAACATTGGGATTGTTCTCCCAATCTATTGCTGACCAACTTCATACACTCTTCAACTTTATTGTAGCATCCCGACTCTCCATCTCTCCATGCATGTGCAGATAAAATTCTTCCAGCATCTCTTGTATGATCATCTGAAACATCCACATGTCAACCATGAGACACTTGCAAAAAATAAAAGGGACACAATGGAGAAAATAATGCATAGGGATTGAATCTAATACTGTCTAATTTGGATAATTTTTGCAAAAAGAAACAAGATCTTACATACAATTCTCATTTTGATAATTGCAGGACATTCCCTTCATGGATTTGATGCTATACTTCTACAAGTCGTTCCTGCAAATCTTCAACCTTTGACAAGTAACTATCCTCCTCTCATTTATGTTGTTCAGGAGAATCATATGCCATCTACCCTTGAGATAACCATTTACATATATCATACAAAGATTTCAAAAATTGCAAATGTAATAATGAAAGATCTCCACCACACAACATGGAAAAAATACCATTATATGAAACTGAAAAATACATTTTTGGATGATAAAAAAAAAGAAAAAGTGATTGCATTTTCTTTGAGGCAGTAAAATTTAGTTCCAACCTTCAATTTATGGTTTGCTGCATCAAGTTGCCTTGCAAGGATTTGATCTAATCTTCTCGATACATATAGATTTCCTAGAAACATTTCCCCTACCAATTAGCATTTAGAATTTAATATCTAAATATATAGAGAACACATCCAAATGAATACATCAATTACAACAACATTTACCATATTTTTCAAAGATTAAAGGACATCACTTAATGGCTTTGAGTGAAAGGGGATATTCTCTAAAGATTACCTCGAGTGCAATTTCTTTCATAGTGAGGATCTAAAGGTCATATGTTTATGTCCTATTAATTCTGTAAACCTTGCATTCTCTCCCGTGAGATTCTGGATTTGGCTCATGCATTGATCCTTGTCTCCTATAGCATGTTGAAGTTCTCCATGCACCCTCTCTAGCTATAAATTTAAGGCATTCCATTATTATGTTCCTTCAATAAGGTATTCCTGATAGAGTAAGGAGTGTGTTATTCAACATTGTTATATACAATGCCATCTACATAATGGCACAAAAGAAATTTCTATTGGATCATATGCAATAAATTAGTTTTATTGGATTCAAGCATTACATAGAAAGGTGAGTTAATTTCACAATATCACAGCTTGCCTAGTAGAAATGTTCAAACTTGTAATATACTTTCCATTAAAGAAATAAATCATATTGTTGTAAGCATAATGGATTTGAGAATATCCTTACCATTAGACCACATATTTCGAGTGATTCAACATTCTTCTACGTTGAATCACTCTTGTGTGCACTTATGTATATTGGATATCTGGTCCATAATCTCTGCAATATTTCCAAAAATAATACCAATTCATAATGTCATCATTAAGTTGACATATATAGAATGTCCATGATTTCAAAAGTAATATGTTAATGAGAGTCATGAGGAAGAATATCTAGAACTAATCCATGCTTCCTGTGCTAAAGATAACAAACATATGGTAATTGTGATTTGCATTTTGACATTGAGAATTGTAAGCATTTTGGTATTGTTTATTTAAAGAACTAATGTGAGGCCTGGCATTTCCTTTTATTGATCCAATATATTGATAGATACGCTCTTTAATTTTACAATCTTCTATTTAGTTCGATAATATACCCTTGGTGTAATCTATAACCCCTCTCTAGAAACATCCACTACAAGGAAATTTGGTCTTGATTTTGACAAATTTGTGCACTAAAGATTGTGCCTTGAAGAAACCCATGATTTGGAAAACAATCTCATAGAATCCTTATCAACAATAATTTTTTTATTATTGGATATGACATAGGCCCTCATTTAATCTTTGGCCTTGATATTAGACGGTTTAGGAATTAAATCAAGGGAAGGAGGAGAGGCTTACATTGGTTTCCATGATCCATTATTTCCAGCACGACTAGCAATATCTTGCATAAACTCTTGAATTGTTTGTCCTTATTTCTGTGACGAATCCCGAGATCCACTAGTTTCTCGTGAAAATATACCTGAAAAAGCAAGTAGGGAAGCAAACATAAACTCATCAGTACAACATAAAAAGAATGGATATATTGTAATAGAAATGTTCATCCTTAAGGGAAATGAGCCTAAAGATTCTAGCAGACTTGCAAAAATCCTATCCCAAGATATGATTGTCAAAATTGCACTTAAGTTAAAATTCCTTTAAACAGAGGTATGCTTTGAATTCCTCTTTCAATTTTGCACAAAACAATTTTAGTAAATTTCCCATGCTAGGAACATAAAAATAATGATCACATTCAACATCTAGTATATAATGAAACAAAACCAACGTGTAGTACTCTATGATCCTTTCAATCAATTGACATATAAACTTGGTTTGTGGTCAACAACCATAGAATAGTATAAACTAATTACAATTGTGCTCTTACGCAATAAACTTAAGGTATTTCTCAATTTGTTAAAAGGAGCAAACTCTGAAGCAAAAGAGCAGGGACAACCTTGCATAATCATGATAATGTAGAAGGAAATAGTGACTAACAAGGCCCAGAAACCTGTTTTCACAAAATAAGGCTTCACAAATTTGTGTTTTCTCACATATCTCATTCTTTATAGATTTTCTCTTCTAAGCAAAGCTATATCCGAAATACCCTTCATATCCCTTTCTCTTAAGGCATTCATCACTGCTCTACTAGGACGCGTTGGAGATATTTTCCAACTCAGTTTCAAGGTACTATTTCCATTACCATGTCTAATATTATCTGTATCTACTTCCTTTGCTAAACCAATACCATACTATTGTTCTGCAACGACAGAAAAAATTGAATCCTTCGGTGCATTGTGATGAAATACAAATCTCATCTCATATTCTTTCCCTTGGACAAACCCACAATGAATGACATCATTCACTAAATGTGCACCTCATGAACTCTTAACGCTCTAAATTATGTGTAACCCACTATACCCAACTCTTCCAAACAAGTTTTCAACAAAAGGAACCTCTGGTTTAGTGACTTGAAAACCAATTTCCAAATCATATCCATTGTCTACTCCATAATTTCTCCTTTCTACTTTGTAAAGAGGCACATGTACATTTGAATAAACAATTGATGTATGTTGTTGTATAGATGCATTAGAATCCAGAGACATAATTTTTGCTAATTGATTTTGTGGCTTGAAGTTCTCCAACTCATCCATTTGCATTACAACAATGAACCTAAAGGACATATTACATTTATGAAACTAAAGAAAAAGTGCCATTCCTATAAATCCATAGTAATGGAATCTCATTAAGTCCAAGTTCAGTAAATGAACATGTATCTCACCTCTGGATGATAGTCCAAAATGAGCCTTGCAACCCATCAAATAAAGTGTCGTGCATTTCATGTGCACCGAGGATGATACAACAAGAGTGTTGACTGTGTTCCTACATCATTAAAATTATCTTAGTAAATATTTCTCTAAGATCAAAAGATTTTTAAAAATAACATAATATATAGTGGCTATACAATACCTATAGGATTTTGTTTCCACATATAATCCTACATTGCTGGTATTCCTGAATGCTATAGAAAAAAATAGTGTTGTAAAAGTAAGAACATATAGCTCGTAACAAATAAACATAATGCCTAAGCAAAGTGAATTCGCATGCACTATCAAGTATTTGTTGAAAAGATCTTATGGATTTAGGTATGTATTATGCAACATAAATATATTCTTGACTTCCAAACAGGTCTCAAAAATCATTACACATCCTTGTAATTTGTGATACAATGCCATGGGTAAGCTTAAAGTACACCCGTTGCACTTGATGGAGGATTGGTTCAAAATTAAAATTCACTCCTCGGAGCTTCCCATAGCCAAGGTTCTACTAAAAACAATCAACATCTATATTAGTCCATAAGTGAGATCAAAATCCCTTCCAAATTAAGATTGATATGATGAAATAAGGAATTGTCAAACTTTAAAATGAGGCTAGACTTCACTTTTTACTAGAAAATTTCAATACCACTAAATTGAAAAACCCATTCCATTGGATATGCCTCATCATTGAGAAGAAAAGAAAGAGGCTTAGTGTTTTGGTTTTAAGTGGTTTAATAGAAATTACAAATAGGGAAGAATTCATAATGATAATCAATGAAACTATATGTGGCTTGTAGACACGCCACACAACTACAGAAACTATGTCAATAGCAAGGCCCTTCCATGAGTAGAAAAATTACATGTATAAATATCCAAAGTCCACAATATTTTATACACCTCTCATAATTTCTAGAACCTGATCCCAACATATCCACAACGATAACTTCCAATTTATAAATCATATCCACAAAAGAAAAAGTTGGAACCGTTTCCTGCCCATTGAATAATGTTGTTTAACTTTAGCTCTATTTTGTCATTGATAAATGATCCAAAACTTGATGAGATGAGGTATCCACCTCAGAGGGGATGTTATTAAACCAAACTATTTCCTAATCAATGATGCTAATATCAAGAGAAAATATATGCCCCACTAGAGACCATTGCTAATGAATAACCATGTCTTGATTCGATAACAAGGATTGGACATGTACTAACCATTGCACAAAAGAATCATTCAAGAAGTGATAAAAATAAAATAAATGCTATGTGTCTACAACATAATCACCCTTTCAAGAATAATGATGATTTCCTTCAAGAACCAAGTATTTACAAATACCACACCAACTATATATTACCTTTTGATGATGCAAAACCAAAGGGTTTAGATCCTTTATTATAGGTAAATCTTGCAAACGAATACTCCATGGTCAAAAGAGTAAGGAGAATCTTGGATCTAGCTTCAGTAACTGCTCAAATTTTAAATACCCTCCAACCATCAATGTGTTGAATGCAGAATAGGAAATGTTAAATCATTAAACTGTATAATCGGGATGAGAGTGAGTAGTGCCCATAGAAAGCATGCAAATATTTTCATGGAGCTTATTTTGGTTTTCTAACTTATCTTCTTTCTTCCAGTACACATGCAATTAGAATGGTCACTAAATTTGTGCCCTAAATCCTCTATTACACCACCTTAAACTCCTCTCAATTGGAAGTGCCTTATTAGCAATCCTATATCTGGAGATGTGTAGCACTAAACCATCTATGCTCATCCTCCTTACAAGAATGCATTAAATTGGGAAAAGGGCATGAGGAAGAAAGCACTCAAATATTAGGTAGTTCAGATCAAAATCATCATACACCCAAAACAAAGCCAAGATGAAACACATGGCACACCCAAGAATGATAATCAATTGATGACTCTATCAAATATTTTGGTATATGAATTTGGTTTGTGTGCTCTTATCATGTAGTGCCACACACATGCACTGGAAAACCCAATCTTAAATATGCTCTACTTGTACCCACAACCACAGCTTTAAATTGTGTAACTATGATGCCTATATTATTTATTAGATAAATAACTAAATGTTAAGCATCTGAGTATGGACAAGAAAAATCCTTAAGAAATATTTGGGTTTCTACATTTTGCATTAGAGATATCCCATCTAGATCAAGTAGATCACTCTGTTATCATTCCTTAACAAATATTTCTATCGAATATCCAACTTACTACAATGTGGTTTCAATTTGTAATTGTTGTAAATAACATGACTATGTTACCAAAACATATAACATGTAAAACACATAAGATATCCCTTCCTGTAGGTATTATTTATCTAAAAGGGATTTGTTTGACCATACAAGTAAATGCATTTATTAATGTGTTATTAAGATCATTTTATGTGGTCAAGAATGTTGTTAGGATATGTAATACCACAATGTGATGTGTATAGGCATACTTGCCATGATCTAGGGTTAAGATGATGATTCATTAGTTTACTACTATAGATAAAAGATGTTTCTAATATTTAAGGAATCAATAGACAATCATCTCTTCTATTTCATGGGTTTTAAGGTCTAATATGTTTTATATCTATTAGGGCAGGAGGTTGTCCCCATTTATCTTTCTTAAGTAAATGCTATGTAGTCGATTTCTTTAAAAAAATTGCACTTCCCCTTATGTTTTGTATCTTGGGCATAATTTGATTATATTTAGGTTATTGTCTAAATATAGATTAAAACTATATAAAACAATACAATGAAAATGACTTTCACCATAGCATATGTTGGAATTGCCAGAACCCAATACGTGGAAAAATTTAAGACATGAGAGTTAATAAGTTGTAGGATTTACTAGTAGAAAGATCGGTGGAAAAATGTTGAAGGGTAACTTCAAGCAACCTGAATACTTCAACCACATCACACCTTTCACCCTACATAAACCACCAATGTCCAACAACAATAACCACTTCGTTGGATCAAAGTATAGTTGCAAGAAATTACCAAATATGATAGACCAAGGGATCAAGTAATAGTACCATATTTATCCGAAACTATGCATCCCTCACAGAATATTTAGAGAATTAATTGAAAAAAGCGTAGCTATTCTTATGGACCCCTAAGTGTGAAGCTACTTTTAACTCGCTTAAATAAAAATTGGTATGTTCCTCGTTGGTGCTAAATAAAGTGGTGGAGAAGATGCTACTACCAGCTCTAATTTTATAGATGAAACACTTGGCCTTGTACATGCCTTTTCCATTGGTGTTGTTTCTTCATTTGGATGGGTTATGCTTTGACTGTTGGGAAAAACCATTTTTTCACATACTTGGTTAATTCACCATTTCCTTGCCAATCTTTAGAGGCAATTTAAGTGGCCAAATTCTTGGAATAACTTCACTGGAAGTAAAATAATATTGTGTAAAGAATATCATTAATGGAGTTTGAAGTCACACACCTCGAACTAGATATAAAGAAGCAATATAGTAACAATGGTTTCATAAACCAAAATATTGGTATTTTCACAACTACAATAGAAATGGCTTCAAATAAAAGTGTGCAAAAATTCAGAGATTCTAGGTACTATGGTGGAGAGACATTTTTTATCCTAGGAAAAATGCCCTTTCTAGCTATTTAAGGGAATTATCAGTATGACCTTTCTTAAGTGACCAATAGCCTATCCTTAAAAGTAAGAAACATGTAATTGATGATTCATCTCTTGCTATAGTTTTCTCATTGTCAGAGATAGACTACTCAATGGATTCAACACATGGATTATGAGGCTCTTAGGATTTGGACAAGTCCATTGTGGATCTTCTGGTGCATGTATGTAATACCCAAATAATTGGTTTAATGAAAATAGGTACATCAAATGAGGCTATTAGGATTTGGACAAGTCCATTGTGGATCTTCTAGTGCATGTATGTAATACCCAAATAGGTACATCAATGCAATATTCTAAAAAAATAAAATTAGGTACATCAAACAAGCCATTGGAATGAGGAAGCTAAAACTAGTTACATGTGTGCATATGCATTATAGTAATTTATTGAGTTTGTGAAATTTTAGATGCATGAAATATAAACACATATAGTTTGAACCATGCAAAAATGATATAAGAAAGTACTATAAAATATAATATGTGGTTCCAACGTAATATAAACTAATTGATAAAACATTGTGATCACCGATCCAGTACTAGTCCATGAGAAAAATCCAGCAGTATTTGTCCATACTATGAACAACATCAACAACCTACTAAAAAAAATCTAGCAATATAAGTAGTACTTGTCCATATTATCAAGTGTCAACAACAAATGACTAAACAACATCTAGCAATATAAGCAATACTTGTACATACTCTCAAGTCTCAACAACAACATCAAAATTGACTAAACAACATCTATATTTGCTACAAGAACATGAAATAATATATATCAATAATTTTCCCAAATACTTCCTTGGCCACCGAATGAAACCCCCTTCCATGTCCTTCAAACGGGTACAATCATCAAAGTTATCTGGATATGGAAGGTAAATGATTTTTGTGACCTTAATGACATTAATATCTTGATCTTGGGATCTCAGTGACACTCCATGGATTACTGAAAGTGAGTGAATTCATCCAATGCCGACAATAGCACTATCATATGGATCTAATATTTTCACTTTATCACCTTCCTTGAGCAGTTCATCTATTGTTGGAATTGATAGGCACTATAAAAAACAAATAAGTATATAAATATTAGAAGAAAAACTATTAAAATTATATTCTTAAAGCATATACAACTATTGAAATAACATAATTGAATGCAGTCACTGCATAGTCAATCTTTGAAACACCAGCAGGGCTTGGATCTAATATCAAATGTTTATGCACATCAATGATATTTTATTTTAGACATTTTGCAATGTTATATTTTCCTTTAATATTCTGCATGTGATTTCATCATGCAAAAATTATATATTACTATTCATATGCAACTAAAACCAAATCAAAGTTGTCACAAGGACCATACATGTGCATGTTTCGGTTCATGTGATCTTATAAAAAAATGGGGCTTGAAAATTCATGGTCCTTTTTTGAGTCTTGCATCTTTCTTTCATTGTCTTCATTTACAATTTCCTGTGATATCTGACAAGCATAGCTGTTTAAAAAAAGAGGCTTAAAATTACAAATTACAAATTACATCAACAAATTACATATTCACACGAGTGAATCAATTGATCCCCCCTTATTATGCTATTAAAAAAGATTTTTAAAGGAAGAGGCTAAGGAAAACACTGTCTTTGTCAGTCCATTTAAACATTTCATTGCATGAATATAATTATCACTCGGGTTTTCAACCTTTGATGTCGTACCTGTTTGGATTTTGTTTCCTTGAGTAGATGCCATAGGACTTTCTTTTCTATTTTCTGACATCTTATTATCTTTAGAATTATCATCTACTAAATATTGAACCATTTCGTCCACACTCGGTTCTCTACTAGTTTCTTCAACATATAAATAATTATCAACACACAAGTAGTTAGATATACAAATTAAAATCAATAACACGATGTGCAATATCAATGAAAAAATCCATAATATACTTACAACAATGTTTTTATTTTCTCTCAACTCTCCTTGACCATAAATAAATATACCCTTGACAAGATCCCTTACACACTTCTCTCTTGTATTCTTTCCAATATAATATTTAGAACACATGGATTCCTTCAAATCTTCCCATTTCATGGGAGTCAAGGTGCCATGCCTATTGATGTATTTGTAACTTTGGAATGTATTCACTTGTATATCTTATGTATTGTACCCTGATGTTCCTATCAGAAAGTATCAGTAATGTAATTGAGTCATGTCATACCCCGATGTTCCTATTGGGAGAATCATTAATGTAAATAAGTCATGTAAAGTCATAGAGGGTAACCCTCCTTATTGATCAAGGATTAAAGTCCTTGCAGTTGTGGGGCACTAGGGTTATTAGACTCTCCTAGAGAAGTCAGCCCTGGTGAGTTAATGTCAAGTCAGAAACAAGTATAAATAGAGAGTGAGCCTATCTTTTTATCATATAGTCACTCACACTCAGTTGTAGCGCATAACTGAGAGAGAGAGAGAAGAAGCTGGGATAAGAGAGAGAGAGACAACTGCTGTGGGGAGATCATCTTTGTATCTTTGGGTTTTACTTTTGGTGCTCATTCTATCTCTGAGGAAGTTGTGGGGTTTTCTCCTTTATGGTTTCCCCGAGGAAAATATTTGTGTTCATTATCTCTTGTGATTGATTGATGTGCTTGTTATTCTCTCAGTAAAGATCCTAATATCATATTGTTGAAATAGATAAAAATCTAACATGGTATTAGAGCTAACTTGAGAAGAAGAGACTGTGCAGCTGCTGAAGCTAGGGATTATTATTTTTTGGGTCTATCTCCACAATCCATCGGCAAAAGGAGGCTAGGCTGAACCTCCATTGAAGGGCGCATCTTTCTGTTGAAGCAGAATCTGATTCTGAGCACTTTCAGCTTTTGACCTACCACTACATCAGGAAATTAGGGCTTTTCATTGAAGAGGAATTTTTGAGTGAGCCCCGGATAGGATTAATCTCCTCCTCAAAATCAAAGTTTAGAGACAAAATTTGAGGTTTTTGGTTGGGTAGAACTCCGGGAAAGTCAAACCCTAATCTACCTTGGAACCAGAAAACCAACACTACAGAAGATCAACTCAAGATCTAGTTTTCAGCTTCTCAAATTGGTAAGATCTAAATATTTTGTATTTCCATTTGAGGTTCTCTATTAAGATGTCTCATCACACCAAGCTTAATGAAAAGCGTGAGGGAGCTGATAACTTCCGAGCCTGGAAGTATAAGATCTCCATGGTCATGGAAGAAAATAAGTTGGACTCTTACATTATTGAAGAGGTTCCAGTTCCAGAGGGAGATGAGGCTAAGGCCTTACAAAAAAATAAATTGGTCATCGCTAAGAGGATTATTGCTGATTCAATTAAGGATCACCTCATACCACAGGTGTCCTCCCTAAAGACACCTAAGGCAATGTTTGATGCCCTGACCAAGCTATTTGAAGGGAAGAACATAAACCAAAAGACTTTAAGGAACCGGTTGAAGAATGTGAATATCTAGAATGCGGAGACCATACATTCATACTTCACAAGGGTCTCTCATATCAAGGAACCACTTGAAGCAGTAGATGAAGAAGTAGAGAATATAGAAATTGTGATGACCACCTTGAATGGCCTCCCTAGATCATGGGACTCCTTTATTCAAGGGATCTGTCCCAAAAAGAAGCTAGTCAAATTCAATAGACCGTGGGAGTAATGCTCACAAGAAGAAGCTCGGATAGTAGCTCGAGAAGAAAAGATGGGAAGTGAAGATTAAGCTCTCATAGTACACTCCAAGAGTAGCAGAACAAACTATCACAAAGGTAAGCCTTCTCACTAGAAAAGTAATATTAGAAGATCTAATAAAGATTTGTCTAAAATCATATGCTATACATGTGACGAGAAAGGACACTATGCTAGATAATGTCTTAGAAACAAAAATGGCTCTCACAAGAAGAAGTGAAGCAAGAAAAGACATCATGATCACACTCCAGAGGATGATGAAACTCCCAGAAAGAAAGCCAAAAAAGAAAGTGAAGATTCTTCTAGTGAAGAAGAATATGTTCTGATTTTTGCCCTCATAGGAACTGTTACACATGGAAGCAATGATTGGCTCATTAATAGTGGGGATTCCAAACATATGATAGGATTCAAGGAATCCTTTGTGAAACTTTCTGAACATGAGTCACCTCACAAGGTGAAACTTGGAGATGACTACCGGTATCCAATAAAAGGTAGTGGTGAATCCTCCTATAAACTAGATTCTGGAAAGTCTATAAGATGAAGGATGTCCTATTTATACCAGGACTAAAGAATAACCTTCTCTCTATCTCTGCATTGGATGCAAAAGGCATGAGGGTTGCATTTATAGATGGCCAAGTCCTTATGTGGCCAAAAGGAAATACTATAGATGATGTAGTAGTGATTGGAGAACACGAAGGAGGACGATACAAATTGAAGGGCCATCCAGAACAAGCCTTGGTCCATGAATCAGTAGAGACAAATGAAATTTGGCATAGAAGGCTTGCACATGTGCACTATAGGGCACTACCACTTGCCAGCAAATATTTTGAAGGTCTTCCAGAAATATAAACAAAACATGACGGTGTTTGCAAAGGATTTGCGAAAGGAAATAACACAAAGAAGACATTTCCAAGTAGCGATATCAAGGCAAAAGGAATCTTGGAAATCATTCACTCTAATGTATGCAGTCCAATGTTATCCAGTTCATTAAGAAGGTATGTATACTATGTTTCTTTTATTGATGATTTTTCTAGAAAGACATGCATATACTTCTTGAATAAGAAAGATGAAGTATTCAACAAGTTCAAAGAATTCAAAGCCTTGATCGAGAACCACACAGAAAAGAATATCAAGACCTTTCGATCAGATAGCGACGAAGAATTCACATCAAATGAATTCAAAGAATTATGCAGAGATTCAGGTATTAAGAGGTAGTTGACCACTCCATATAATCCACAATAGAACGGGGTTGCAGAAAGGAAGAATATACCGATCATGGAAGCCGCAAGGGCAATGCTTCATGATCAAGATCTTCCCATGCATCTATGGGCAGAAGATACCAGGACAACTGTGTATGTACAGAACCGTACTCCACATAGAGAACTTGAGAAAAAAAACACCTGAAAAAGTCTTCTCCATCAAGAAACCAGAGGTCAACCATCTCAGAATATCCGGCTGTCCAGTATACATCCACATTCCAAAAGAAAAGAGGACAAATTTAGATCCTTCTGGAAAGAAGGGTATATTTATGGGATATAGTGAAAGCTCGGAAGCTTACAGAATATACTTCCCAGGATTCAAGAAGATCGACATTAACAGAGATGTAACATTCGACGAAGATTCAGCTTACAACAAATCCAGAAAGAGACAAGTTGAAGACTCTGAAGAAACAGAAGTACCTAGAATCCCTAATACAACAATAAACGAAGCAAATCCAGAAGAGGATCGAGAAATGGAAGAACCTCAGGAACCTGTATATCCACCTCAGGAGAAAAATCCTCACAAGAGGAAACCTGCATGGGTACGAGAGGCTATCCAAGGCGCAGAAAGATATGGGGCTGTAAAAGAAATACACAGAGAAAGGAAGAGAACTAGGTCCTGCTCTAGATATGTAGTCCTATTATGTGACATCATTGATAAAGAACCTTCCAACTATGAAGAAGCATCATAGAAGAAATAATTGGAAGGATTCTATGATCGAGGAGTACCAGTCGATCATGAATAATGATGTCTGGGATGTTGTCCCTAGACCAGAGGGGAAGTCTGTTGTGACTTCCAAGTGGATCTACAAGATCAAGCATGCTGCAAATGGTAGCATAGAGAAATATAAAGCAAGATTTGTGGCTCGTGGCTTCTTCCAGAAAGAAGGAATAGATTATGAAGAAAATTTTGCACCTGTATCTAGATACACTTCCATCAGATCAGTACTTGCTATGGCTACAGTAATGAAATGGAAGATACACCAGATGGATGTCAAGACTGCTTTCTTGAATGGTGTAGTGGAAGAGGAAGTATATGTGGAGTAGCCACTCGGTTTTGAGTCACATGACAAGGAGACTCATGTGCATAAATTAAATAAAGCTCGGTACTGTTTGAAATAGGCACCTAGGACATGGTACGGCAGAATTGACAGCTTCTTATCCAGTTTGGGTTTACTAAGAGTAAATCAGATTCCAACATTTAATACAAGGTTGGAGAAGGAAACCCAGTGATACTCCTATTGTATGTAGATGACCTATTTGTAATAGGTGTGAATGGGTTGATTGATGACATGAAGAGGAGGCTTGATTCTGAGTTTGAGTTGAAGGACTTGGGTATGATGCACTACTTTCTAGGCATGGAGGTGTGGTAGAATGCGGATGGAATATCCTTAGGATAAGGGAAGCATGCAGTAGAGATCCTGAAGAGGTTTGGGATGATGGAGTGCAAGGCCATGACCACACCTATGGCTTCGAGCCTGAAGCTATTGAGTGATGCTTCATCAGATATGGTTGATTCTACAATGTATCATCAGATGATTGGGTCCTTGATGTACCTGACGAATACAAGACCAGATATTTTCTTAGATGTGAACACATTGAGCCAGTTTCTAACAGATCCAAGACATGTTCACTTGATTGCTGCAAAGCATATTCTGAGGTACCTAAAGGGTACAGTTGATTATGGGCTCAAGTATGAGGTGAATCAAAAGATTAACATAGAAGGTTATATGGATTCAGATTGGGTAGGTAGTTCCATTGATAGGAAGAGCACTTCGAGATGCTGCTTCAATATGGGATTAGGTGTGATCTCTTGGTTTAGCAGGAAGAAATCCTGCGTGCCACTGAGTACAGCCAAAGCAGAGTATGTTGTAGCTTGTTTAGCTATTTGTGAGGCAATGTGGTTGAGGAAGCTACTATTTGATTTGTTTGATCTCCAGTTGGATGCTACTTGTATATATTGCGACAACTAGAGTTGTGTGAAGTTGTCAGAGAACCCAGTGTTCCATGACAATTCGAAGCATATCGAGATCAAATATCACTATATCAGGGATATGGTGTAGAGAGGAGCAGTGAAGATCTTGTATGTTGCAATGCATGAACAGATAGCTGATGTGTTAACCAAACCATTAGCTAGAGTGAATTTTGAATACTTCAGGGAGAAGCTTGGTGTTCTCCAAATCGAGGTTCCTTCCAAGGGGAAGTGATGAGTCTGTGAGCCCTTCTCACATGGTGATAGGATTGGTTCCTTCCATTGTCAAATGTAAGTGCAGAGACATTCTAATATGACCATGGCATTGGCTCCCACATGATAAGATATAAGTGCAGAGCCATTCTGATATGACTATGGGATTGGCTCCCACATGATCAGATATAAGTGCCGAGCATGTTATACCGAAATCTCATCACCCTCATATTATGAGATAGGTATCCCCTTGACTGCTCCAATCCCTTAGAGTTTCCCTAGAGAAATGAAGGAATAAATTAACCCCTTGCAATTTTTCCCTCTTATGAGCTGGTAACACTCTTTCCCCATTGACCAAAAGCATTACCCAAGAAGCAAAGAGCCAGCACCACTCCCGATACATGAGAAAAGAGAGGTGCCATTGCTCTTTCCCTTACTTCCAAAAGCGGTGCCCCCTTATCATTGCATGTTTTCTTCTTTGGAAAAGCGGTACTCAAGTTTTGAAGGAAAAAATAGAATCTTCGAGAGGAGTCTCGAAGCTTGCCTATGTGGAGCCTCATCCCTATGGTTTAGGACCAGCTAGAGCTCGAGATCCTCCCTTTTAGGATATAATATCCACCTCACCCATGAGATCCTCGACCATACCTATCCTCCCATGCCTTTAAATACTAGCTCATCTCCCATGGGACAAAGGGAGGAATAATTGTGTTTCATACCCAAACTCTGTCAAAATAATTCTTGAGTCTTTGGAGGCAAGGTGAAGTTTGAGGCAAGGAGTCATTGGAAGGAACTCTCAACACCAAGGCATGAAGGTTGTAGTATCTCCAATCATTTATTAATAAAGAATGTCTTTTCTTTCTCATATTTACTGTTTCATGTGTTTATATTGCTTGATTCCTTGGTCATAAGCATTGGTCTAGTTGATTATATTGTATGATATCATGTTTTCTTTGTTGTCTTCCATCTTTTACAGGTTCTTTTACGAGGATAGTGAGGAAAACATTTGAGAGAAGCATCATGGCATTCCATTCAAGTGATTAACCAGATCTAGGGAGATTCTAGCATTTCGTGTTTGTGTTTTATTCTAGATCTGAACCATTTAGACTAGGGAACCAGCTCTTGTCTGCAGGAGGTGTGTATTTCCGGCTAACAGAGCCATTCTAATATAACTATGGGATTGGCTCCCACATGATCAGATATAAGTGCAGAGCCATTATGATATGACTTTAGGATTGGCTCCCACATGATCAGTTGTAAGTGCAGGTCCCTTCCATGGATGGTAGTAGTTATGTCCTACCATGCCACTGGTTGTAAGTGCTGGGCCCTTCCATGGATGGTAGTAGTTGTGTCCTACCATGCCACTGGTTGTAAGTGGTGGGCCCTTCCATAGATGATAGTAGGTGTGTCCTATCATGCTGATGGTTGTAATTGTTGGGCCCTTCCACAGATGATAGTAGGTGTGTCCTATCATGTTGATGGTTGGAAGTGCTGGGCCCTTCCACAGATGATAGTAGGTGTGTCCTATCATGCTGATGGTTGTAAGTGTTGGGAATTTTCACAAATAATAGTAGGTGTGTCTTATCATGCTGGTGACTGTAAGTGCTAGGCCTTTCTGACATGGTTCTTGGATGTGTTCCTCCCATGGTTGGATATAAGTGCTGGGACTTTCTGACATGGTGGTGGATGTGTTCCTCCCTTGGTAAGATGTAAGTTCCAGGCATGCCTTTTTGACATGGTGGTGGATGTGTTCCTCCCATGGTCAGATGCAAGTGCTGGGAGGGCCTTTCTGACTAGTTCATATATAAGTGCTAAAGAAGATGAAGACCTACATGGAGGCTAGGCCCACAACCAACATGAAAAAGGGATGGCTCTGTAGAACTTCCAGTGATGAGTAGAATTGAGAGATAGCACCATTTGATCATGATGATCTAGTGATGATCTAGACTTGATTAAGATCTAGTGATGATCCAGACTTGATGAAGATCCAGTGATGATCCATACTTGATGAATATCAAGTGATGATCTAGACTTGATGAAGATCCAATGATGATTCAGACTTGATTAAGATCCAGTGATGATTCGGATATGATGATGATCCAGTGATGATTCAGAATTGATGTAGATCTAGTGACGATCTAGACTTGATAATGATCCATAGAAGAAGACTTGTGCTGATAAATTATGTCAAGATAATTCCTTCCTAGTTAAGAGGGAGTGTTGATGTATTTGTAACTTTAGAATGTGTTCACTTGTATATCTTATGTATTGTACTCGGATGTTCCTTTCGGAAAGTACCAGTAATGTAATTGAGTCATGTCATACCCCGATGTTCCTATTGGGAGAATCACTAATATAAATAAGTCATGTAAAGTCATAAAGGGTAACCCTCATTATTGATCAAGGGTTAAAATCCCTGCAGTTGTGGGGTAATAGGGTTATTAGACTCTCCTAGAGAAGTCGACCCTGGTGAGTTAATGTCAAGTCGAAAACAAGTATAAATAGAGAGTGAGCCTCTCTATTTATCATATAGTCACTCACACTTAGTTGTAGCACATAACTAAGAGAGAGAGAAGAAGCTATGACAAGAGAGAGAGAGACAACTGATGTCGGGAGATCATCTTTGTATCTTTGGGTTTTACTTTTGGTGCTCATTCTATCTCTGAGGAAGTTGTGAGGTTTTCTCCTTCATGGTTTCCCTAAGGAAAATCTTTGTGTTCATTATCTCTTGTGATTGATTGTTGTGCTTTTTATTATCTTAGTAAAGATCCTAAGATCATATTGTTGAAATAGATAAAAATCTAACAGTGCCTATATTTTCCAGTTGGACACAATGGACACACTGGGAGAGGGGGAGGGGTGAATCAGTGTGTGAGAAATTTTAAAATTTTAACCTTCTTTTAGTCAATCAGATCATATCAATCATTATGTCATCAATTGCACAATCAAATTCATCATGAGTCATAAGCACACAATCACATCAAAAGAGAGACAAAAACATATGGAATTTTGATCTTTATTTATTGTACACGGAAGACAACAATATTCTCAATTACAATCAACACCAACTAATGAAAAGAGAACCAACTATCATAATAGGACCCAACCTAGTTTTCTTACTCCAACTAAGAAGGGTTTGAGGAGTCCAATCCTCAAGTGCAAGATTCTTCTTGCAAGCAATCATATGGATCTGCTGCACAACCAAATTTTGCTCTGCACATCACTATGCTAGTCAACACCATTCATCAATATCTGGTCAATATGCTCATCAATCTCTAGTCAATATGCTCATCATTGCTTCTCAACACTGCTACTCATCACAGCTGCCCATCACAGCTACTCATCACTACTGCTCATAAATACTACTTAAGTATCTTTGCACATCAATTTTTCTCATCACTACTGGTCATTATTTTCTTCTCATTAATACTTCTAGTCAAGCTCACCAATATTCTCATGTACACATCATTGTATGCCTCATCATACATAATTACTGAACAAGTAATTATGCTATGCTTTCACTAAACATAAGTCATGCATCATCATGCATCATCATCATAGATATGCATCATTGCCATAGGGTATGCATCATCGTCATAGGGTATGCATCCTCATAATCAAATATACATCATCATCATATCAATGTGTACCTTTTATGCATCATCATCATCAAGTATACATCATAATGCACAGGAGAGCATCATCACACTATGGTATGCATGCACATCATATTGTATAGGAGTGCATCAACATCATAGAGTGCACATTACTATCACATGCATTATCATCATACAGTATATTATATCATAGCATAAAGGCATAAAACATCATCATCATAGCCTCCATAATGTGTCCAAAAATATATACCAATATAGAGGCTGACATATTAAGATCAAAGATGAACTCTATCCATGAGAGACATGTTCCATCACAAGAGAAACCTAAAAGCATGAACCATACCTTTTATAAGATCACAAGATGAAGAAACAATAGAAAAACCAAAATATTCTCTATATAATTTCACCACATATCCCTCGTAATAGGATTTCTAATGAGCCAAGAATTTTGTAATTTTGATTCTGTATGAGAAAGTTATGCCAATTTTAGCGAAGATGCCCATAAATTTCTCCTCCATAAAGTTTCACACTTTTCTCCAAGAGTTGTGAAAATATTGACAGAATTGATGATGAACGAATGAAATGTTTGATATTCTATTTAGATAGGTTGTGAAGAAAAGTTAGTACTTCAAACTGGGTCGACATGCAATTGAAAATTATAAATAATTAAATTCTCTTTTGTTTGGTCGGCTGACCCAAAAAGGTGGGGTGCACCAACTTCAAAAATTAATATCTCTTCAACCGTAAGGAGTTAGAAGATGCTCCCATATGAACGAAAATGGATTGATGAGGAATATCTCTCTATGATGGGTTTATTTTCAAATTCTTTGTCTAAAACCCTTAAATTATTCAATATTTTTAGGATGTCAAAGACCCCACACATGAGGGTGCCAAAGACCATACCAAAAACTACAAGAGTTTCAAAGTCTTCTTTAAAGTTGTCTTCAACATATCAAGTCATGTCCATGGGATCTACCTCCATATACATCTAAATATCCATATAACCACAAAGAGGACCATACATCACCATCAACAAGCTACCAAGTGTGTGGGTTCAAGACCCAAGGCATCACATGCAACGGTTTCAAGGACTCTTTCAAAGATATCGTATATTGTTTAAAAAAGATACTTTCCATGGAATTCAATCCCATCACATAAGACTCTATATCCAAGTGATGAGGGAATCATGACCAAATATTCCATCATATCAAAGGCTCCAACAATCATGGGCTTACAAACCACCATATGTATGTATTCGAAGACCCAAATCATTTCCAAATGCACCATCAATGATCATATAGTGTCCAAGGGTCATCATGTCGCCATTTATGTGGGTGCCAAACCTTCTCATGCAAAATGACCATATCCAAGGGTTCCATGACCCCAACAAGGGCTACATGACAATCAATATCTTCATTAAGGGTTCCAAGTCTTCATCAAGTCATTAATGACCACATCATTACCTTTGAGAGGACAAGGATCATTAATCCATCAAATATGGGTCCGAGGGCTTCTTCAGGACTTCTTCATTAGGTAAGGGGATTCATAGGATTCTTCAACCACCTCAATGACACTAGGAGACAACCAAGTATCAATATCCATCATGACATCACTTGTGGGGTTTATAGGCCTTCTCCTGGGGTACTATGACACCATCAGAGCATGAATGACCATAGAATGGGTCATTAATGCTTCTCCAACCCATCTAGGGATTCTCTATCATCCACAGAGGTTTCAACATCATCTCCAGGGTATTTAGCATCATCAATAGGGTCTTCATCTTTTTCAACAAGGTGGTAGATTCAATATCCAGCCTTGTGGTTACATAGACCTTGTCAACTGGGTACATGGTGCTTAAAGGCACAAAACCACTCTATAAGGGGTCCAAAGCACTACAAGTGAGACTTGGTTGCATCAATGAAAACCTGTGGAGCCACTACAAGTCCATGTTGGCATCAATGAAAATTTCATCAACAATATCCCCATTTTTCATTGATGACAACAACTCATTCCCCCCTTGTGATCATGCTCCCCTTTTGTCTTTATCTATGCCTTTTTCTTCATCTCTCTGCCTTTGGCATTAATGGAAAAGGGTGACTACATATTTGTATCTGAAACCTCTGATTACTGCTCACTTCTCCCCCTATCAATATGCACGATCCTAGGATCTATCTATATGCTAGGAGTAACCATCCTTTATCCTTTGAGTTCATCCTCTAGCCTTATGAAATCAACGTGTGCTAAGGACTTAGAGATACCTTAGGATTATCTTTCCATATGGCAGTCATCCTCCTTGCTCTGATCAACCTCTCCGCTGCTCGGTCTTCTTCATCCATACTCGCTTCTTGTCATCTGTCCTTTCAACATTTATTCCTTCATCTCTATTGGCTTTCCTTGATAAGCTGTATAGGAAACTTATCAATGGTTGTTTTTGTGTACTCCAAAAATATTGAGCTTTGTTCCCAAGTCCACTACAACTATAACACCTCATCGTACGCCAATATGAAACAATGTGACCAACAAGGTTACATGTCTAGAACCTGATCGAGTTGTTGGAACTTCCAACACTTATTTGATCAAATTCATTTCTCCATGCTTGAGAGTGTTCCTAACTGTAGGCCTTCATATTATGATATTCAAATCTTCTTGCTATTGTGCATGAATGACTCCTCCTTGGTTGACTTCTTTGACTTGCACATTCTTGGGATTTGTGACCAAACCCACTGCATGTGTAACATCTCAATGTGTGACATGTGGCAGCAACATGTCCAACTTGATTACATTTCCAACATCTAACTGAGTCATTGATCCTTCCACCACTTCTTTTGTAAAGTCTACAATCCACAAATTTATGACCAAAGTTAGAGCAAATATAATAATAACCACTGAATCCTATTTCATACCTGGGACTTTGATTCCATATTGGAGTTGTTTCTTTTCTAAGCTTGCTTTGAGGCATAGGTATAAATATTTGATGCATCTTTGAACTTCTAAAACCCTTGTTGTCATGTGTAGGTGCATGGGGGAAACTTTAGATGTTGATGGACCTACTTCTGGAGTATTGGAAGACCAAAAGTGCTATCTTCATATTTTTCTTTCTCCTTCTTGTAACCTAGACCAGTCTTGTCACATGGAGATATTTGGAAATATAAGATATTATCTAGGACAACTGAACTATTCTTGAACTTGAGAAAAGCATCATTATTCTTACCCTTCTTCCTGAGACCAACTGCCTCCATTTCCATCTTCTGGATTGTCTGCTCCTTTTCTTCCAACTGATTCTTCAAGATTTCTTCTTTCCTTTTGGATTCCTCTATCTGAGTCTTCAGATCATGATCAGCCTCCCTAGTTTCTTCAATCTCTTCAACAAGCTCTTATTTTTCTTCCTTTTGACTGATCAATTTAATCTTTCGTTGTTCAAATTCGACATCCTTTTCTTTCATCTGATCCCACAGATCTTTGTCCTTTTGCTCGAGATTTACAAGAAACACCTTCATTGTCATGGTCTTCTACTAATATTTATTCAAAGAGTCCAAGATTTTCTTTTTGAACTTTGTGAATTTATTATGGTTCATATTTACTGTGTTCATGACCTAGTTTGATCGAAGATCAATATTCAACAACATGAGATGTATCTCATGTGAAACCTTTAATATCCCTTCATCTTCACCTACAAGAAACTTCTCAATTTCATCACACAAGCTATCATTACAATCACAAGAGTCCATACCTTTATTGAAGTCCTCTTTTTGCTTGTATTCTTCTTGATTGATCTCTTCTAGGGGCTTGTATTTTGATTCTTGATCTGTCTTTTCAAGTTCTGGTATTCCTTCTGATACTTTCTCTCCAAATTAAACCATAGATCATTGGCTGAAGTGTACTCCCCTACACTTTCCTTCACTAAGCTCTGAAGTCCATCCATGAGGAAATTCAAGGCTGTAGTATTGTCCTTATTTTCTTCCTTCTGTGTAGCTGATTTTTCCTTCTTGTTTGATGGAGCGGGTGGATTAATCACAATCTCCCAAACACCAAAATTCTTTAGATATGCTTTCATGTTGATCCTACAACTAAAATAATATGACATATCAAGTAAATGCACGTCTTTGCTTGATGAATCTTCTTTTGCTTCCATTGTGTCTCCATGGATCTCCTTCAATCTTTCTAGGCTTATGACGAAGTCTGACTTTGATACCAATTGTTGGACACAATTCCCACACTGAGTGGGGGGGTTGAATCAGTGTGTGAGAAATTTTAAACTTTTTACCTTCTTTTAGTCAATAAGAGAATATCAATCATTATGTCATCAATTTCATAATCAAATTCATCATGAGTCATAAGCACAACATCACATCAAAAGAGACACAAGACTATATGGAAATTTGATCTTTATTTATTGTACATGGAAGACAACAATCTTCTCAATTACAATCAACACCAACTAATGAAAAGGGCACCAACTTTCATAATAGGACCCAAATGTTGGAAATAATTGTCATTGATGTCAAAAGAGTTCAGTAATGACAAAGGTAGAAAGTGATGGATGACATATGTGATAAGGATGGAAAGACACATGGGAAGATCCAGCGAGGGTATCAAGTTAGGCGAAGTTGGACAGCTAAGATCATATCAAGAAAATAGATCAATGACAAGGAAATAATATGGAAAGGAAATAAGCATGGAAGATAACATTCCAGAGCGCCAAAGTGAATTTCCATAGTTGATCATAGATCAAAGTCGAGGAAGAATTCCACAACAGATCGACGACGTAGAAGATTTGCGAAATAGAAGTTGCAGAAGCCAATTTATGGAAAAGTGTGGTTCTGCAATCTGCAATCCAAATATTGATGGTCAACAAAGCATCCACTAGAAATTGACGGCCCAGATAGTTGCGAAAAACAATTTGCAGAAGCTAAATTCAAAATATTAGAAGGCACATTCGCAATCCGCAATATGCAAGATCGCTGGCAAGAAAAACTTTGCATGAGATCGATGGTGTGGAAGAAGAAATGCAGAAGTAGTTTGAATAAAATTAGAAAACCCGCAATCCGCAACCCGCATATGATCTCGAATCAACAGTCAGGGAAGAGTCCGCAAGAAATCAACGGTGCGGAAAGTACCTTGCGGAAAGGTAGTGGTGGAAAGAAAATTACGGAAGGAACGTTTTTGGCAAAAGTCAAAATAAACACCCGTAATACCTAACTCGCAATTGCAGAAAGACCGTTGCGGAAAGATGCTAGCAGAAAGCTAGTTGCAAAAACAAAATTGCGGAAGCAAATTTTGAGAAAATTCAAAATGCATGCCTGCAACCAGCAACTCGCAATTACGGAAAATATGTTGTAGAAAAGACGTTGCAGAAAGGACATTGTAGAAAGAACGTTGCAGAAAGGAAACTGTAGAAGGTCGCGACTAATAAATTAAACAGAGTTAAAAAATGACAAAATAAAGAAGTAATTTTGAATTAATTTATTTTTCTGTGAAGAGTCACGATGAAGATAGGTGACTCTTGAATGAAGAGATATGTTTGAGGGTATATAAACAATGGTTTAAGCCTTCAAATAAGTGTCTCTAAACATTCAATTGATAGATCAATTGTTGTAGACAGTCAAAGATCAAATTATCATATAAGGGTGAGAGGGTGGTGCTAGGGCAGGCTATTTTCCCTGCAAGGGGGTCGTAGCCTCCTTCCAATAGTAGCTGGTAAATAGGGTGTAGAAGCATCCTTTTAGTAGTAGTTGATAAAATAGGGGTTCATAGTGTCCTTCCATTAGTTGCTGGTAAAAAGGGTGTAATACCATCCTTTTCTATAGTCGCAGACATAAACTATTTGTATATATAATTTTGTAGTAATAGGAAGTATTGGTGGTTTACCTAAATTGGGATTCCATGATAAATTATTGTTCTGTGCGTTCTTGTTGATCATGTGTGTTAATGAATAATTTAAAAGTTGTTTAAATTGTTAAAAGTTACCACTATTGATTCACCCCCCCTCTTAGTATTGTCCAAAATTCCAACAATTGGTATCGGAGCGGGATCCTTCACTACAATCTAACCATTGGAAGGAAGATCCTAACTAAGACCACAATGGATAAACAAGAAGGATTAGCTATCAATAGACCTCCATTGTTCAAAGGAATTAACTATGCATTCTGGAGTGGAAGAATGAAGTGCCATCTAATGTCTCTTGGATGGTGGTTTGGAGAAAAGAGTATAAAATTGAAGAAAACCTAGCTACAAACAGAGAAGAACTTAACGAATATGAAGGAAATGCAAAATCCCTGAATGCAATCTTGAGTGTGTTAATAAACTCAGTATATGTGAAACTCATGCGATTCAAGAAAACCAAATATGCTTGGGATAAGTTAAAAATTGTCTATGAAGGAGCATCCAAAGTCAAAAAATACAAACTTCAGACATACAAAGGGAAATTTGAAAGCCTAAAGATGAAAGAGGAAGAAAACATTGCAGAGTATCTTCTAAGGGTATATGAAACTGTCAATGCTATTAGAAGCCTTGGAGGAGTATTAAAGGAAAAATAAGTAGTTGAAAAAGTACTAAGAACCCTGCCAATGAAGTATGACTCAAAGGTATCCACTCTAGAGTAATGCAATGATCTTGAAAACATGACAGTAGATGAACTGCATGGGATCTTCACTGCCTATGAGATGAGAACAATACAAAATGGATCATCAAAGAAGGAAGAAACCTTTAAAGCCATATCCAATATCCAATCTAAGGATCTAGATGATAAGGAAGCTCTCTTCATCAAGAAACTTGAGAGAGGCACTGGCAAGTACAAAGGGAAGCCACCCTTGAAATGTTTTAACTCTAGAAGGATTGGACATTTTTCTAGAAGGTGTCCCTGTTGAAAATCAAGCTCAAACTCAGCCCAACACTTAGTAAAACTCTGATATCAGTCTTAAAAGTTCATAAAACCAAATGTCTATCACATGCATGTAAATTTTATGTGTCTGTAAGCTGATACACTGTAACTAAGCAAACTTTGCAGCGGAAAATAACTCAAAATCAGCAGACTGTAATACACATTTAAAACACAGTATTTTGGTCAAATAGACTCTGGAAAAACCCCCTCAACCCTTGGGGGAAAACCAGCATGCAAGAGAAATTTTATTGAGCTTGAGAAAGAAATTTCTGAAGGTACAACAGTCATTAATTACAGCATAAATAATCTGAACAGAACTTCGATTTCTGTGCACAAAATCTACCTCAAAATGCGTGCCTGAACACACAAGATCAGCTACAGGAAATCTGCCTTGTATGGCCTCACTGTATGTACCTCTCAGTCAGCATTTACACCTCTGGTTTGAGTGCACAGACCCTCTTCAAATCTGCATCAACAGACAGGCTGCTACAGGAAATCCGAGTGTGCTACCAGCAGCAAAACACTTGCTGTACGGTCCTCTCCTCTGCTGAACAGCCCTCAATAAATGCTGCAATCACCTCGAATTTGAGCCACTATTTTGCCTCAAAAATAGTGCCAAACCACTGCTGCATAAACTTCACAGAATTTCAGACTTCTTTTGGGGATGCACGGTCACTAACTATCTCAGCTGGTGCGCCCTTCTTCTGAAAAAAAAAATGTGCCCTTCTCTAGAAATTCGAGCCCTCACTTTGGGCTGCTCCTCTCTCTCATTCTCATGCTCAATCTCTGTTATCTCTTGCTCAAGTGCTTC
>LPNX011039417.1:673022-688437 GCA_001517045.1 Pseudotsuga menziesii
ATTCACATCAAAAAGGTACTTTAATAAAAAACACATTTACTAAAGTCACTTAATGAATATAAATGAAACTCCATAGTTAATCACCCCTGCACCTAGGCACCTGATGCAGGAGTGCCACCGAGCTATCAAAAACTAACAGTCCCTACCCAAAACGAGAGCATAGTGATAATGAAGAACCTTAATGTCATAAGAAAATATACATGAAGAAGTTTCAGAAAAATAAGAAAAACCTATATTCCAAAGTAGACAGTGAATATGAAATAAGTGAAGATACTAAAATCCTATTCATGGCATTAGAAAATGAAATCCTTGAAGAAGAAATAGAATATGTGGTATATCTTGAAACATAACATATAAATGCTCATGAATAATTAGATAAGTATAAAAGGATGTACAAAAAATAAAAAACTCACATAATATAATTTGAAGAGAAAAACAATGATGCAGAAAGAATGATTGCTGACTTAAAAAATCAGATTCTAGAAGTAAAAGGGGCCAAAAACAATCTAGAACAGTAGCTCACAAAGAGAATACAAGAATCAACAAGGCATGAAGAAGATATTATTCACCTTAGAAAGAAACTAGATGAAGAATCTATCAAATCAAAGTTTGAAAACAACACAAGGACTTTAGATGAAATCCTAAGCATCCAAAAACCATCAAGCAACAAATCTGGATTAGGATTTGTCAAAGAAAAAAATCCAGGACATTCCTCTTCCACAAACCAATATGGAAACAAAAGAAGCTATGCTGATGCAATCAAAACCCCAATTAAAAGGGAAGAAACTAATAAATATGGTCTTCTCTTACAAAGAACATATATGATGTCGAGAAGACCAATGACAAGTAAACATCAACAAATCTTTTTGGGAAATTGTTATATTGTAACAATTTTGGACATATAGCTAGAAATTGTAAACTAAAGGCTCCTATAGAGAAAGAGTTTACATCAAATACTTATTCCTATAAATAAAATATTACTAGAAATAATTCGAAAGGAAGAAACTACAATTCTTTTTCTCCTCTACAAAATTATAATACGGAATGCTACAAATGTGGCAACCAGGGACACATTGCTAGAAAGTGTAAAGTAGTAATTCCTATGGATGACACCTCAAAATATCAAGGAAAAGAAGGAAGGATGGATTGGAAGAAGAAGGATGATGTGGAACGTTCATTAGCTCTATGTGCTATAGAAAAAAAATCTATTGCATATGGACAGTGGATGCTCAAAACACATGACAGGTGACCCAACCAAATTCCTAATCCTAAAAAGGAAGCAAAAATGGAAAGTCACCTTTGGATATAATCTATCCTCTAAAATAATCGGGAAAGGTACAGTGGCTATTAAAGACACAATGAAAGCTGAAAATGTTTTGCTTGCAAAGAACTTAAAACCTAATCTTTTGAGTGTAATCCAAACATGTGATCAAGGAAACATATGTATATTTGATTCTGAGAAGTGTGAAATCTGAAGAGAGGATTCAGGAAAACTTATTGGGACTGTTGCAAGAACTCCAAGAAATGTCTATATTCTTGAAAATCAAGAGCAATGTGATGTGAGTCAAACTGATAATGGCATATGCTTTTTTCTAAAAAGTTTCTTATGAACTAGAAGAGAACCCTGAAATTAGCATTAGAAGGAATCATATACTCAGGGGGAGATATGTTGACAAGGGGATCTGTTAGAAGAGAACCTTTGTCATTATTGTCAAAGGGGGAGAATGTTCAGATATTTCCATCAATGCCAAAGGGGGGGATTGTTGGAAAGAATTGTCATTGATGTAAAAACAGTTCAGTAATGACAAAGGTAGAAAGCAATGGATGGCATATGTGATAAGGATGGAAAGACACATGGGGAGATCCAGTGAGGGGATCAAGTCAGGTGAATTTGGACGACTAAGATTGTATCAAGAAAATAGATCGATGATAGGGAAATAATCTACAAAGGAAATAAGCATGAAAGATAACATTCTAGAGCTCCAAAGTGAAGTTCCACAATTGATCAGAGATCAACGGCTAGGAATCGTTCCGCGACAGATCGATGACTTAGAATATTTGCATAAAAGAATTTGCAGGAGGAAATTGCGGAATCCAATTTATGGAAAAGTGTGGTTCCACAATCCGAGTATCAATGGTCAGGAAAGAATCCACAAGAATCAAATGGCTCAAATAGTTGCGAAAAGAGATTTTTGGAATCCCAATTGAAAAATATTAGAAGGAACATTCGCAATCCACAAGATCAATGGTTATCAAAATCTCCGCAAGAGATTGACAACATGAAAGAAGAGTTGAGGAAATGGGAATTGCGGAAGTAGTTTGAATAAATTGGAAAACCTGCAACCTACAACCTACATCTGATCTCAGATCAACTGTCAGGTAAGAGTTTGAAATAAATCAACGGTGTGGAAAGTACCTTACGAAAAGGTAGTTATAGAAAGAAAGTGCTGAAGGAACCTTTTGTGAAAAGTGAAAATGCACGACCACAATATGCATCTCGCAATTGCAGAAATACTGTCGCGGAAAGACGTTTGCGGAAATCTAGTTGTGAAAAAGAAATCATGGAAGAAAATTTTGAGAAAAGTCAAAATGCATGCCCGCAACCTGCAATTGCATAAAAGATGTTGCGGAAAGGACGTTGCGGAAAGGAAACTATGGAAGGTAGCGACTGTAAATTAAATAGAGTTAAAAAATGACAAAACAGAGAAGTAATTTTGAATTATTTTATTTTATTGTGAAGAGTCATGATAAATATAGGTGACTGCTGAATGAAAATATATGTTTGAGGGTATATAAATAATGGTTAAGCCTTCAAATAAGTGTCTCTAAACATTCAATCGATAGATCGCTTGATGTAGACATTTAGAGATCAAATTATCATATAAGGGCAGTAGGGTGGTGCTAGGGCAGGCTATTTTCTTGCAAGGGGGTTGTAGCCTCCTTCCAATAGTAGCTGGTAAATAGGGTGTAGAAGCATCCTTTCAGTAGTAGCTTATAAAAAAGTAGGGTCGTAGCCTCCTTCCAGTATTTGTTTGTAAAAAAGGTGTAACACCATCCTTGCCTGTAGTAGTAGGAAGAAACTATTTGTAAATATAATTTTGCAGTAATAGGAAGTATTGGTGGTTTACCCAATTGGGATTCCATGATAAATTTGTGTTCTGTGTGTTCTTTTTGATCATGTGTATAATGAATAATTTAAAAGTTGTTTAAATTGTTAAAATTTATCAATACCGATTCACCCCCTCTCTGTATTGTCTAAAATTCCTCCAGTGCAACCGATTATAAAAACCAAAATAATCTCTAGAACATGTCACCACATAGTCCTCATGAGAATATTTCCAATGATCCAAGAATTTTGTAATTCTGGTTCTATATGAGAAAGTTATGCCAATTTTAGTGAAGATGCCGATAAATTTTTCCTCCACAAAGTTGTGCAATTTTCTCCAAGAGTAGCAAAAATACTGAGAGAATTGATGATGAACAAATGAAATGTTTGATATTCTATTTATATAGTTTTTGGTTGAAATTTAGTACCTCAAATTGGGTCGAAATGCAATTCAAAATTACAAATAATTAAATTCTCTTTTGTTTGGTCGGTTGACCCAAAAAGGTGGGGTGCACCAACTTCAAAAATTCATATCTCTTCAAGAGTAAGGAGTTAGAAGATGCTCCTCATATAAAAAAAAAATGACTTGACGAGGAATATATCCCTATGATAGGTTTATTTGCAAATTCTAGGTCTAATACCCTAAAATTATTCAATATGTTATGAATGTCAAATGCCCCACACATGAGGGTGCCAAAGACCATAACACCAACTACGGGAGTTTCAAAGTCTTATTCAAAGTCATATTTAACATATCAAGGCACATACATGGGATATACCTCCATCTACGTCCAAATAGCCATTAAACCACAAAAAGGACCATACATCACCATCAACAAGCTACCAAGTGTGTGGGTTCAAGACCCAAGGCACCACATGTAAGGGTTTCAAGGACTCTTTCAAAGATATCATATAATATTTAAACAAGAAACTTTCCATGGAATTCAATCCCATCACATAGGAATCCATCTCCAAGTGATGAGGGCATCATGACCAAATAATCCATCATATCAAATACTCCAACAATCATGGGGTTACAAACCAACATATGTATGGATTCCAAGACCCAAATCATTTCCAAATGCACCATCAATGATCATATAGTGTCCAAGGGTCTTCATGTCTCCATTTATGTGGGTGCCAAACCATCTCATGCATAATGACCATCTACAAGGGTTCAATGACCCCAAAAAGGGCTACACGGGCATCAAGATCTTCATCAAGGGTTCCAAGTCTTCATCAAGTCCTTAATGACCACATCATTAGCTTTAAGGGGACAAGGACCATTTAGCCATCAAATGTGGTTCCAAGGGATTCTTCGAGGCTTCTTCATCAAGCAAGGGGATTCATAGAATTCTTTGACCACCTAAACCACACTAAGATACCTCCAAGGGTTAAGATCCATCATGACATCCCTTGTGGGGTTGTTAGGCCTTCTCCTGGGGTATGATGACACCATCAGAGCATGAATGAACACAAAATGGGTCATTAATGCATCTCCAACCCATATAGGGATTCTCAGTCATCCACAAAGGCTTCAACATCATCTCCAAGATCTTCAACATCATCAATATGGTCTTCATCATTGCCAACAAGGTGGTGGATTCAATATCCAGCCTTGTGGTTATAGGGACCTTGTCAACTGGGTACATGGTGCTTCAAGGAACAAACCCACTCTGTAAGGGGTCCAAGGTACTGCAAGTGAGACTTGGTGGAATCAATGAAAACCTATGGGGCCACTGCAGGTTCATGTTGGCATCAATGAAAATTTCATAAACATTTCCATCTAAGATTGATTTTCAGTGTCATGATGAAATTCAACACTAACAATACAATCACAATTTTCTTTTCCTTTGTCCTTTTATTCCACTCTTAAATGACTACCATAGGCCCACATTCCTCCTAAATGAGAAGCTCATATAAGTGGAGGTCATGAAAGTTCAATTTCTTCGGTCGTTATATCTTGACCTTCTTGTTGTGCTTCACTGTTTGCATAAAAAATCCAATCATCAAGTTTTGGAAAAGAGCCACCTTCAATATTCAAATCTTGAATTATACTCTTTCGATATGGACACATCCATGATCAAAACTCTTCTTTGTATTTTATACATAGAAATATGAACATATAATCCAATAAGAATGATAATAATTTATCTATTAGATGAAATGAAATGTAATTAATAAATTATTGTGTAAATAATATTCTACCTGCGGTACTTATTAAATGAGAATATGTTTTGAATAAAATAGTCATGTATCACATTTATTTCAACTAGTAATAGGTTGAAATGATTTCTACTACTAATTTCTAATACTTCGCCTACAACTCTCTCATCTTCATCATCATCCCATACACGTGGAGTGACATTACAGAAATTCTAGTCTCTACAAAATCCTATGGCCTCTTGCATTGTATATCCTTAGACATGCTTCCTTCTATTTTTTCCTTATTATAAAAAAATGTTTTTAGAACCTTCATATATCATTCTATAGGATACATACATCTCATTCTTAAAGGGCCGCAATTCTCTACTTCATATTTTGGATGTATAAGGAGATGCTAGAAATATTGAATATTGTTGGTGGAATTTCTTGTTCCAACAAACAAAGGAATTCAACGACCTCTCCCCTCAAGTTATCAAAGTTTGAGGGATCTAACATATGCAAAATTATTCTCTTCAATATTAGGACCAACCTTATAATTGCCAATCTTTTCCCCTTTTCCAAACTTGATATGGATGCAATAGGAAACACGTCCTCGATTATGACATGATAGTCATGGGTTTTGAGGTCTCTTAAACTATTATTGTCATTTTGGCTTCTAATATTACTACTTACATATCCATTAGGAAAGCAAGTTCGAGACATAAATTTTAAGAACTTTGCATGTTGTTATTTAGTCCACACATAAGGATCAATAGGTTTTCTATATTTTCCATCATCATATTTTTCAACCCAAAGTTTTCAATGAATATATAGTTCTTGCAAGTCTAGATGTGATGACATTGTATCATATGCACCAAAAAGAATTTCTATAATAGAAAAAGCTATGTTTTTCTTAGTATGCATAAAATCAACAATGTGTTTAATTTTTATATGCTTAAATTATGGTAACTTATACAATATGCATAGTAGTTTCACACCACTACCATTAAGTGGATCATTTTTACTACAAGAAATGCCACCATTATCAATAAATTACATTCTTTTTTTGCATTCTCAATAATGTAGTCACTTGTTATTGGCAATGGTGCTTCATGATTCTCTTCTTTACCATTGAAACATGGATTTTTTTGACGATATGGATGATCCATTTTAAGGTAAGCTCAATGTCCACAATAAATATACTCATGTAATATACTTATGAAATATATTTGAGTGCCTCACAAATCCCCTAAATATGCAAGATGGACATGCTTGGTATCCATGAACATTGAGACTAGTCAATGTGCCATATGCAGGAAGGTCATGTATCGTAAACAATAATGAATCTCTTAAAGTGAATTGCACTGAAAGACCATCCCTTAAAATTTGAATTGTTCAATTTCTTTCCACAATTCTACTATCATCAAATAATGGCTCTAAATAAACATCAATTGTATTTTAAGTCACACTCTGATTTCTTGGTATAATAAATGATATCATTAAGAAAAATGGTTTGGTTGATAACCATGGGGGCAAGTTATAATTTACTGAAACCACTGGCCAAGTTACCATTTAGTCTCTGATCTGAAAATGAGTTCACCTCGTCTAGAGCTAAACCCAGCCTTATATTATGAGGATCTTGGAAAAAATAAGGCCATCTATTGTCAAATTCCTTCCATATCTTAGAATCAACCACAAGTCATTTTTTTCCATCTATGGGCTTATTTTGAGCATGCCATTGCATAAGTTAAACAATATCTCGACATTTGTACATTCTAAGCAATCGAGGGATTAGTGGAAAGTGGAGAAGAACCTTTCTAGAAGATGAATCTGATTTCAACCTCGATTTATACCTCCCTTATTTACATTTCAAACATTCAGTTTCATTTGCAATATGGTTATAAAATAATACACAACCATTCACACATGTGTGGACGTTTTTATACCCTCATCCTAGCTTAGTGATTTATGTTTTACACACACTCCTTTTTGTTGGCAATGTGGAATCAATTAGTAACAACTAATGTAGAAATACCAATAACACATCAACCCTCTCATTTCTCCAACCATGTACCACTTGCAAGTAAAGAATAAAAAGGATTGTTTTCAAATGTATTAACTTGCAATTACCATACATAAGTTTTGAAACAACCTTAATCATATTGTTCCAATCACCTTCTTGACCCCCATTCAACATTATATTAACTTCAATCCATTCATCAAATTTAATCCCTACATCTTCATCTTTGTTTGTGGCCTCTTCATCTATGTTTTGTATATAGAATTCATCTCTCATGCTATGCAATTATATCATATTTGGATAGTAATGATGAGGGAAAGGTCTTACACCCTATGACCAAATTTTACCATATGTTCATAAATCACTCTTTTTAATTTATGTTATTCAACCAAGTCCTAGAAATAACATAAAAATAGCATAAATAGACCAAAACAAAGTAATCCACACATTAATAATGAAAAACAAAGACGAATAGCGAGCCTCTTCAAGGGAGAAACCTCCTTACACAATGTACTAAGTACATAAGACAAGACACAATATGATATGATTCAAATAAAAAGGTATCCTTCCTAAATATATGAGACAAATAGGTACAATTACAACTAATGGGCCCCAACTAACATAACTAATATAATAATACTAATAAAAATTACCACTAATAGACCAAATATGACATCAAGACTAGTAAAATGTACCACACTATAGGGAAAATGTGCCCAACATTTAGGGCTTAACATTCCCCTCCCCTTCATACAAGTGTTGTTCTCATTCTCAACACTTGGGTAGCTGTGGATAGATCTATACGAAGGACTCATCTCCCCCTGTCGAATTTGCAAATGGTAAGTTCTTCCACTTGATGAGGTACTTAGCAATAGCTTGATTTCATATATGTTTGGTCCTTGTTTCAATAATTTGTTCAGGTTCCCATATGATTTTTCCTTCTTCAAAAATCCTTTGACTGCGATGTTGTCCTGCCTGTTGTTTCATCCTATTTTTTGATATATTCAATATTTGGAGAACTGCTTGCTGGTGCTCTATGTAATCTAACACTAATTGAACGGTTCCATGTAACTTTTGCATTGTTTTGTTAAAGGATGTAACTACTATACTTGCATTAAAACGGTGAGAAATATCTCTGTAATATGAGCCATACTTTGTGTGTACCATTACCATAGGTGCAAAGTAAGAACTTTGGATAGGCCTAATTATTCCAGCCTATAACATGTCTTCAATCATGTGCTCCATTTCATTCTTCTGGCCATAAGAGTCTGATGCTAGAGGGAAAGCTTCCTGTAATTAAGTGAATAACATGGTCCGAATCTTAAATTGGTGGAATACTTATTGGGATATATTCAAATACCTTGGAAGGATTATTAAGGACCCTTTGAAAATATCGAGAGATTGGAGCCTTAGATTTTTGAACATCCACTAAGCATAACTATGAAATTACACCTTTTTGTCCTTTATTTAACAATTTATTCATACCACTAGAGATGATCACCTTAGTTGGTTTCCCTGTGATACCATTCAACACAAATTCTTTTCCTTCCTAGGAAAATTTCATGAAAAGCTTCTGAGAATTAAAAGCCACCGGTCCTAGTTTTTGTAACCATTGAACTCCTAATACAATATCAAGATCACCCATTGAGATAGAATCATGGGACTATTCAATAAATATTTCCCCATAGTAAGATTGATATTATGGATTTTTCACAAACAATTGATACTTCCTCCATATGCAATCATTACTTGAAATTATGGTGTTGGATATACAAAGCAATTGAGATCTTTGGATACTTTACAATGAATGAAATGATGAGTACTATGAGAATCAATTAACATTGTTACCTTTTTATTTTTGATATATATTTCTATCTTTAGAGTTTTAGGAGTGCTAATTCCAGCCAAATCATGACAATATATGGTGGTATTAATAAATTCTAGTTTGTTCCCTTGAGGTGGTTCTTGTTCTTTTTGTTCTTCCTCTTCACATTCTATGTAGAATAATTTCTTTTCTCCACACTTATGTAGGTGTGAGCCTCTGAGGTGGGTTAGAATAAGGAACATCATCCTCTTTGTATGTGTTGGAAGTGGTATTTCTAGTGTCCATTGTCATATTTTTATCTTCAACCTTCCTTGCCATCATGAAATCCTTCTCCGATTAGGATGGTTTGAAGAGGCACACCTCATGTTGAGTGTTATCCTTCAAGGTTCAAATTAATATATCCAACAAATGATATTTTGAAATGTTCTTCACTCTAAGACTAAGCTTCTGAAACTGCTTAATGTGCTCTGTAATTGGACCTTTTTGCTTGAGATTTACCTGGATAAAGAAGGTGTTTCTATTTATATCCCATAATGTACAATAAATTCATCTATCAATATAAACGAAGAGATAATATAGTCCTTTTTATGGTCATAAATTCATTGGTACCATACGAATTGATCATGATCTAAATATAAGGATCTAATAGTTACCTTTTGTAATGTTGGCACCTAGTGTAGATCAAAGAATTAATTCATCTGGAATATCCAAGTTATTGGATCATTTCCATCAAAATTTCTCATGTCAATATTGGGAATAAAGTAGTTCATTGGACCTGATTTGAACCCATGATGATTTAGTGATTCATCAAATTTTGAGGACCTAAACTTCTTATTCTCGAATTGTTTTTCAATTTTCTCAATACATGAATGGAACAAGTACTATTTTTCCTCCTTATCCTCTTATTGAGTAGATAAATGAGGAATAAAGCTAAGTTTTATATCCTTTATCATTTTCTTCAATTCTTAAATATCTTCTTTACTATCCATCTTATTTTCCAATTTAACTAAGTCATCCATTTTCACATTCCCTTTAATCATATCTTTCAACTTTGACACTCGAAAATATAGGTTTTCCATTACATCGTACGTCAAGGATGAATCCCTTGGTGGTTTGAGTGGAGTGTGATATTTTCCACTTATTTTGGAGGAATTTTAAACAATATAAATATATATCACCCCCTAGGGTTCACCACAAACATATCCTTCTTCTCAAATTTATTCAAATTGAAAATGCCGTACCTTTTTAAAACCTTGATTGGAATACTATTTTATGGCTGAGTTGTAACTGATGTAAATTTTAAATTTCTACTCCTCTAGGTCCAAAAATTCAACTCATTCCAATTCCATTGGTATGACCTAATTTTGATGTGCCAATAAAAACTTATTGAAAATACCCCAACACTTCATATTTTTGGTCCTTTCAAAATAATAGATTTGTACAGTTTGACACATGTCCAATATTAATTATATGAGGCTAAAAATGCTACTCCTGATACTATGGTATGGCTTCTTTTTAACGCGATACATTTCACTCAATTTTGATTCCAGACTCCTCTTGTAACAATCTTAGTCGGACTGTCACATGATTTAGTTAGTTCTAACTTTAGGAAAACTACTAAATTTACAACCCCGTCCAAATCCCAGGTAGCGCTCTTTCAAAGAGCGGACTTCAATTCTGCGCTGAACTCTATGTCATAAAAATTTGTCTCCCGTCTCCAACAATTAACGCCCCTTCTAGTTACCCAGTGAAATAGCTGGAGGACCGTAAGATCTATATCGACGATGGAATCCAATTATTATAAGGTGAATTACATCAAATTTTGTGCATACGAAAATGTTTCTTTGACCGTACTAGTTCACCCAGTGAAATAGCTCCCAGCCATTGATCTGCTTCCACGATCAACCTCGTTCGTTGATCTTGATCTCCATTGCAACGATTGGTTCCAATTTTTGCATCCTGATACCCCTTTAACTTTCGTGCTCCTTTTCTTAGCGGAGTTCTCTTCGACTGTAGATCTTTTATTCCACTATATCTTGACCAAACGATCTGTCATTATCGAAATAGTTAATTTCACTCTATCTCAGGTGCATATTTTGATTGCGGAATCAAACTTCAACCATGGATTTTCTCCTACCATGGTCTCAACCATCCAACCTACACAAAATTAAACCTTGGTTTATCGTCCGCATTCCACCTTCCACCTTCGGGAATAAAAAACCAGTAGTCTTTTACTGTTCCTCAATCTCCACCTTTCGACTTCTGGACTTCGACAACGGACTTTGGAAATTCAAATTTTCTTTGATCATTTGATCCTTACAGTGATCGATCTGCCGATCTAGAACCCTAGAACAAGTTTACTCTGCACACACATTTCATTCATAAAATATTCAATGGATTGTTCACCTAATTTGGGCCTTCATTGAATAGAGAATCGATCAATCGATCTCATTTTCTCTCCTTTTCAGAAGCCCTGAATTTACACACAGGCTTATCAACTATTAACATATATTTAATCAAGAATTTATACATATTCTTATAAAATCACACATTCAAACAGAATTAAATCTACACATAGAGATTACGCCAAAATAGGCTTTTTCATTCACACACTGAAACTATACATTAATAATTGTCTCAGAAAACCTGTGTTCTGATTTTCTTAGGCTTGATACATCTTTAATTGGCCTTGCTTGAGCCATATTTACTCTATTTTGGCTACTTCTCATACTCTTGTCTATCTCTATCTATCTCTGTATCTCCTTATGCCTCGTAGGATTACATATATATACAACAGGATTTATGAACCATTCTGGTTCCGATACTCATAATATGCTAACTAACCCTAATTACAAAAAACCCTTAAGCTTATCCTATGATTCACTGCCACTAATTGAGGATTTTGTTACATGATTCAATAAATAATTAAAGGACTTACTCATCCATTTAGTGACTCACCTAATGACTCAACATCATCTAGAATCATATATTTTACATAGGTTTATTTACAATGTGATGGTTTAAAGACCATCAATTCAGAATTGAAGACCCCTTCTAGGCCTGATCAAACATTGAGATTGAAAATTGAATGGAGAATAGGATGATCCTACATCAGACTCCTAGGAAGAAAGAAATATGAACTTCTGATCATAACCTTCCATTTTCAGTATGCTTGGATCCCAAACTCTATTCTGTAGCTGATCATTCATCTTATCATGTAGGTTTGTATTTGTCATCTTTAGTTCTCCCGGTTTCCAAATTTTTTGTTGCAATGCTCTACTAGGTTTTCCTTTACAATATTCTTTTGTCATCTGTATTCTACCACTATTCTGTTTAATTTATCTGCTGATGTAAATCTTCATTCTTTCTTCATGCCTCCTCTGAGACATCTTCACCATCAGCAACCTTAGTTATTCAATCTCCATGTCTAGTCTATCCTTTGGGTGGTACACTTGCATCTTCTTCTCTTGAAACTGTTGTTGTCCCCTTAAATCTCTACTGCTATCCACTAAATTATAAAATAATTCAGTGATTTTACTTGCTATCTGCTCTTTTTCAATGCTTTCATCAAACATTAAGAACTCATCTTTATCAATCCTTGGATTGATCAACCAATCTTCTAACATTTCTAACTCTTCATCATACTTTTTCGAAGTTAGAAAATATTCATTTGTCTTCATTAACCAACTCTGCAACAACAAGTTCTTTTATATATTGATCACCCTTTTGAGACAATATAGTCTCTTCGTGTGTCATGGAACCACTATCCAAATATGCAAGCATCCTCTTTTGTTTATCTCCATGAGACCATGTCATCTCATCCTTTAATCCTAGAACAAACTTCTTGCTTTGGTCCATGTCAAGGATACATGGATACTCTCCTTCTTCTTCATTTACTGCTGGATCAACCTCACAAGGTTCATCACATGTTATTCTTGCAGATATACACAATTCATTAATATCAAAAATACTGAATTTTTTAATCTCCCAATGACCCTCTTATCAACATATTCTTTTGCTTATCTGAACTCTCCCAAGAGTACACGAGACTTTCTGCTAGTCCCTCTCTTGCACCATCTTTTTCTAAGATGATTTTATGTTCTCCTTCACAATAATGAACATATTCTTCTGTAAATGGTCTAATTGTGATATTTCCTTTCTTCCTCAAAGCATCGATCCTATGCTTCACAATAGACACATCATCTAAGTGTGCTTCAACACTTGCAAACATACACCAATAATTAATTTAAAAAACATGAGACTCTGAAGTCCTTGTTGATATTTCCTCTGGAATACCTCTATTGTGTTGGTCTGAGCACAACAACATATCCCTTTCATATTTTATTACAACAAAATCATGTCCCACTATTATGATTTTGGAAAGCATATCTTCTTTTCCTCCAGACTTCATGATAGTCCAAGGTGACTGTTCAACTTTCTCCTTCATCAGAATACAATCTTGAATCTGCCTTATAGAAATGTATTTGTACATTTCTTTTTCTTCCTTTATCTTCATATCATCTTCAATTGACTGTGTTCTTCCATCAAGAAACTCATTGTAGAAGGAGAAAGCCGACATAAGTCGGTCTTCCTCCAAGTCGACTTATGTCGGCTTGCTCCTTCTACATCTCCAAGTCGACTTATGTTGGCTTGCTCCTTCTACACTCATCAATGAGTTCCTTTTGCTGGAATACTTCAAACCTTTCTTCATTTTAGAGGCTTTCTTCATCATATCTGAATTCATCAAGATTTAAGATAGTTTCAAAAGACTTCCCATCATCTGGAACAAAACCTGTAATCACAAAAAAATCATCAGTCTAAAAAACATAAGACCTTTTGGTCTCATTCGACCTCATAGTCATCTCCTCCATAAGTTGATTTGTACTCTTTACAGAATTCATGAGACTCTCGACTGATCTCTCTTTTCTGCTTCATCATCCTCTCCAAGAAAAGGACCCTGTTCAGGTTCACAATATGAAGCATCCATCTCAAACTCAACTTCTTTGAGTTCTTTCTTCAATCCAACAAACATATTTTGCTGTAGCTTCACCTGTAGTGAATGCCATCTTACCTCCCTTTTCATGACCCAACCATACCTTTGTTTTTCTTCTTAGTAGCTTCTTGCATATGCTTCTTAAAGCAAAAAATCTCTCTTTCTGACTCTAGCAATTCTTTGCTACATCCTCTCTTCTTTCTTCTGTTGTGGCTTTTCTCTGAACCCTTGCAATGACCTTCGGTAGTCATTGTTTCTGTCTCCTTCTCCTCTTTTGTGAACTTCATCTTGTTCACTTGTGGATTGTAACTAAGCCTTCACCTTCAACAAGTCTCCATACCTGTCTACCATACCTCAACAAGCTATCTCTCCTTGAGCTTTTCTTTTTGGTATCTTTGGTCCTCTCACTAGAACCTTTTGAGCATATCATTTTCTCTTCTTTGCTTCTACAGGTCCACTCCTCTTTTGAGAACATGCACTAGGCCTTTCTTGTCCAACCTCTGTTGTATTTCTCAGGTTCTGCCACTGCTTCCTATTTCCTCTACTCAAGAAATTCTATGCTAATAAATTCATATAACCATATTCAAAATACTAACATCAATCGGTCCATACCTTCAGACTTTTCACTTGTATAGTTGACTGAAAATATCTCCACTGCTATCTTCAAAAGATATTCTTCTTGATCTTTTGCATCTGCACTTTGACCAAAAATCCGACGGCCGTCATGTCGGATTTTCGACACTTCCCTGTCGCATGTATGACACTTTGATTTTTTTTTAAGCGTCGGAAACTTGTCGTCGGGTTTCCGACACCTAAATAACCATCGGTTAAGCGACACCTAAGTAACCGTCGGTTAAGCGACGGAATATCCTCGACAGTGGTGAAAGTTTTTTAAGAAAAACGACAGCAAGAACCGTCGGATTTGCGACGGATATCTACAAACGACGTCGGAAAAGCGACAGTTTAGAGCGTCGGATTTTTGACGGATATCTCAAAAGACGTCGAAAAAGCGACAGTTAAAAGTGTCATATTTGCGACGGATATCTCAAAAGACGTCGAAAAAGCCACAGTTTAGAGCGTCGGATTTTCGACGGATATCTCAAAAGACGTTGGAAAAGCAACAGTTAAAAGTGTCGTATTTGCGACGGATATCTCAAAAGACGTCGGAAAAGCGACAGTGGAAAGCGTCGCTTAAGCGACGCCTGCTGAAATTTTTTTTTTGTTAAATATTGTGACTGGTGTTGTTAGTTTCTAATCCAATACCTGTTGCGCATTTGAACCGAGAGAACAATACAGTACTCGAGCCATGACATCAATCAATGAGTG